>JAMQCK010000035.1:0-147357 GCA_024196135.1 Pleurotus ostreatus/Saccharomyces cerevisiae fusant | reverse complement strand
AAGGGTAAGGAAGGACGGGCACGCACCTAGCTGGAAGCAAATACCCCCGAGCATGATGTTGCCGCCCTTGTCTGCGTCCTTGTTCTGGTCGAGGGCTGTTGCGGCCATGCCACCGCCGACGGCTTGAATGACGAGGGCGATGATGTCCTGGATTTTTGTGAGCGATGATAGATCGCTATCCGTGGGGGAGAAGACGTACACAGCAGAAGAACACAGAGGTGTCTGTAAAGGCTATCAGCTGTGTTCAACAATACACGATGAGGAGGAGGCGTACAGATCTTGGGCACGAAGCGGCTGTATTTGTGGCCCAGACGGCTGATCATGAGGGCCGATATAATAAACTGGGCAGCAAGGAGGGGTGTTGGGCCTGGCGATCGGTCAACAAATGTGCGACTCGGAAGTATTCTCGTTCTACGTACCTAGGATGGTACACACAATTCTGGGGGAGTGGGAGTTAAGATAACGGCTTCACACCCAACGCACTGTCACTCACTGCATCTCGAAGGGATCCGGACTTGATGGATTTTTACTGCTCCATAACCGAGCGGCCCATCCCATAATCTCCAATATGCCACAGAACACGGTGGTGGCTATCAACCACCACATGCGGTACCAGATCGCCTGGCCCAAGTGCGCGGCTACGGTTTGTTTTATAAAATGGATAGAGGCGGAGGGAGGGAAGGCACGCACCAGTGGAGATGGAGAAAAGCACAAGGAAGATGATGCAGACATACTCTGTGGGTATGTAGCCGTAGGGATATATTCGCTGATCGAGCACCATCGCGGGGGAGTGCGCGTAAAGGGGGACGAAGGGGGAACGAGAGACGCGAAAGGATGCCGGCTTGTTGTGTAGCGCTGTATATAGGGCTGAGACCTTCTACCTCACCGCCAAACTGAAGCGTAATAGCGTGTACACCACGAAGGTCTGACGCGGGAAATTTACGCGGAAGATGAACGCGGGGAACGACCAGAATTGCTCAGCTAGCGTCGGCCACCTTTATGACGAGCGGCACCGTTCCGAACGGCTGTTTGCAGTTGAAATTCTGCTGCCGAGAGGGACACAAGTCAAGCCGTGTTTGAGACACGACCACCATGCCGAGTGCGTCCAGCGTCGGGCAGGCGGCGTTCCCCGCACAATAATGCTGGCATTCCGAACTTCGGAATACAACCTGCAACTGAGAACGACGACGAGGGCTGCAAAGAAGCCCTTCTTGTGGGTCCTGCGCAAATGAATATGGGCGTTTCTCCTGTGTTGACGCTGGAGTCCTTACGCGCCGGAAGCAGATTCCGATCTCAAGTTCAACTTTGGATCAAGGATGATGAAATCGGCGTGACCGCTATTGTCCAAATTAGGAAAGCCCACTTTAAGTCCGGGCCTGGGCTCGGAAACCTCCGGAACCCAAGTTGAACTTTCCATGGCATTCTCGACGCCGCCACTTGGCGTCCTTCACTCCTTGTTCTCGCCGTCCGCTCGCTCGCACACAAGGAGTGACCATCAGTAGGAAAGCAATGCAAAGAAATGTTGCTACAGAGAAGAGTGCGTACAGAATGCAAGTAATAATAATAGGTAAATACCCCTCGAATCAGCAGAGCAAAGCCAGATAGTATGTAGTCATCCCATTCACCCCCTGTAAGGTTGGAGGGGAGGAGAGCGAGGTGGAGAGAAGGACTGTGGGTAGTAAACGGGTGTGCTCGGCGACGCCAGCGAGCCGGGTAGGTATAGTGGGATGGTAGGTATCAACTCGAACACATGCTGTGCGACGGGCCTGCTTGATCGGAAGCCGCCTTGCGAGGAGGGAGGCTCCGGTGCTTTCATGACACCGTGTACGCGCGCCTCCTGCACCATGTTGTCGGTCCCGTCGACGGGCATTGGGTAGTGGCTCGCGTTAAGACCTCGCCCGTCCCAGATACAATGCATGTCGTTGCCCGGGATGACTTGCGCGAGCAGGCCTGTCTGGACATGGCGTATCTCGATGAAGCGCGTGTCGAAGAGTAGGATGTACGGTGGATGGAAGGCAACGCGCTCGGCGGTCCCCTCCCACTCGATGGAATTACTTGTGCGGCTTGGTTGACCGTGCTTATTGACGTGAATCCCGAATTCTGAGAAGGAGTTAGTGGCGTTTTTGACGCAAGAGCCAAATTACTCACCGTCATAACAGAGCAAGAACTCGTCGTCCGTACAGCGGAACATGCCCATCGGTTTGCAGGAGTCCAGTCGCCTGGTCAAGTTCGCTAGCCGCATGTCATCGCGAGCAGGTATGGACACGCTGCTCAAGCTGCAAAGCAACACATCAGCCGCGCCCCTTCGCAAACCTATCTCTGCAACGCACTCATTGATGATATCCATAATCTCAAAGCCCTTCGAGCACAAGATCGCAATCCTCGCCTTCAGGAAAATAAGATCATACGCCTCCGCCGGAATCGAAAAGTCTCGATAGGACCTAAACCAGTCCATCTTCTGCGTCTTCCTCCCCAGGAGGTTACCGAAATTCGTCGGCGCCGCGGTCTTCGCCTTCTCGTTGATGCGCTCGATGACGGGCTCGAGGATGTAGAAGTTGCTGCTGTTCACGCCCTTGCGCTTGACGTAGACGACGAGGGTGCGGTTGTGGAGCATGCCGACGCTGAAGAACGAGACTTCGCGGCTGCCGTTGAGTTTCTGGGGCGTTTGCGAGGCGTTGGAGCTGTGGGGGGAGGAGGGCACCAGTGCTTCGATGTGGTAGGCGAATAGGGACTGTAGGACGTCGTCAGCATATGCTCGAGTTATAGACGGAGACGACCTACCCTATCGGCGCATACCAAGAAGAGCCCAAAGTCCTCCAGCATTGCCATTTGCGAAACCATCTTCAGGTGAAGAACACGTCGCATGGCTGAAAGAGATCGTCAATGGACGGAAGTTGCTAGGGGGAGAGATGTACGCACACTTGGAATCATGTCGATACCCGATCCACACACCCTCTTCGCAGCCGATCGCAACCAAAGCACGGTTATCAAGAGTATCTGAAGATTTCCGTGAGCACCTCAGAGACCTCCGCATAGCGCTCAACGTACTGAACGGCACCGAGCAGGTCACCTTCCCCGTCAACGACGCCTCATGATTCCACGCCGGCGACGCCGACGAAATCAACGACGGCACCAAAAACGTATCCGTGCTCAACGTCTCGATCTCAAACACCTTATTCGATTCCTGCACCACCGCCCTCAGACCCAACGCCTCCTCCAGCACCTGCCGCCACTCCTGCCGCGCCTGCTGCGACTCGGCGTAGAGGATGAGCGTGCCGCCGAGGCGGCCGTTGTAGTGGATGGTGAAGGGGAAGACGGAGCGGGAGTCGGTGGCGTCGGAGCCGCGGTGCGCGCTGGGGACGACGGCGGGGTCGGCGGCGTGGGTGCCGCCGCCGCCGCGGAGGTTGCGGAGGAGGCCGGTGCTGCGCTGGGTGGGCGGATCGGTGAAGTTGACGAGGGTCATCAGGTCGAGGGGGATGGGCTGGTGAGGATGAGCACGGGTCAGAGGGCGCGAGAGAACTGCGGCGTACCCTGCGATTGACGTGATACTTGGTCATGCCCTCTTTCTCCTTCGACTCCTTCGGCCTGGTCATGACCATGTAGTTATCGAAGACGAGGACGAACAATTCCGTCCAGTTGTTTCCCGGAATACTGCTATCTGGCTGGCGAAGCAGCTTGCCGCAATGGATGAGCGACCGGTTGTCGTCCTTCAGGTCCATGTCCTGCGAGGGAAAATGCCAATTACCGAGCAGGAACTTCCTGCAGACAGTGATACATACCACTGCTTCTCCTGGCTTGAACACCAGGTTGTTTGCATATCGCCAGAGCTCGACCTTCTGCTTCGCCGACATAACACCCGGCTCGGTTTCCTTGCCCAGAGCCTTGATGAGCTCGAGGACCTGGGGAATGTCGTTCCTGTCGGGATGCCCGGGTGGAGTCTCGTCCAGGATGTTCTTCAACAGAAGTTCGTAACGAAGCAAACGAGGAATCGGCCGGTTGATGAAGTTCTTCATATCCAACCTGTGCGACTCGGGGTGTCGTATGCTTGCCTGTGATGGTCTCCGTGAGCAATCCTCACATAAAATGGCACTACGAGGGTGCATACCTCCACGAAGTCCTTGAAATTGTGATTGTTCGCCATCTCATCGTCAATGCGGTACGCCGCGATGGGATAGTTCGGGATGTACTCGATGTACGCTTCCCGGAAGTTGAGCACCGCGTCGAAGACGCACGCAGTGATGCTGCGTATACGAGGATGCTCGTCGCGCTGCACTTCGTGCATATGCTCCATGAGTCGGCGGTGGTGATACAGCAGCTCCGAGTAATTGTGAAAGACATCCTGGATAAACTGGTTCAGGCGCTCCGGAGGAATTATTGGTGGATCGGCCTCGCGAAGTGGGCGGATGTACATCTATGACGCGGGTGAGCGTAGGTTTATGGTAGTCGAGACAGCGCTGCGCACGTGTTCGATGTTCTCCAAGTCGCGCACATATGCCATCTCGCCCTTTATGAGCTCGAAGATGATGCTGGAGAACCACGTCAGTATCTCATAGTGCACCTGCGGTTGTCAACCTACGCTTGTCGCTTGGCTTCGTCCTTCGTCAAAGACTTCCGATACTCGGTAGTCACCAAGTCATGCCACTCCCACTTGCCCGTCACGCCGCGACCCATGGCAAGCTGGAAGGATCGCAGTTGCGCCACAGCTTGCAATTTCCGAATCGCCTTGACGGATTCCATCAGGAATTCGCCGTCGGGGTTACCATCCGCGGTCTCCCGGCAGATAGCCTCCAGAAGGACGGGGTACTTCTGCAGGTGCTCGACAGGTCGGTTGAGAAGGTGCTTGAGGTCGAGTCTGGGGCCATCAATGTCCCGGCCTATTTGGCGCTCACGGTCCTGCTTGAGTGTGAGCTTTACACACGACTGCTTCTGTGCGTCGCGTACCTCAATCCACAAACGGAAGGCGCCGTTCTGCTCAAGCTCTTCTTTCAGCCGCTTCTCCGCCATCGGATGGTGCCCTGCGTATATGGGATACGCCAGTCGGAACTCCGTCGCCGCGTCCAGGAAGATGTCTCCTATACGCTGCACCACTGGAGCCTGCTCGCGTTGCCGGACGTACATGACCTCCAGGAGTCGTCTGTTGCACTCTCGAAGGTCAAGAATGTTGCCGAATACATCGTCAATGAAGTCGTCAACTTCGTGCTTGGGAATGACTGGTGGGTTGGCATTGCGAAGAGGGCGGATGAAGACGCGGTCGACGGTGTCGAGGTCGTGCACATATTGCTCCTCCTTGCTGATCAGCTTGTGGATGATGCTGAGGGGATCATCAGTGGTAGTCAGACGAATTGTATGTAGTGTACTCACGTCTGCCTGTTGATCTCGCTGTCAGGTAGTGATGCCAGGACCTCCGGCGCGACCGTATTGGGCCATTCAGATGATGCAGTGCTCATTGTGGTCGACTCCGGCACGATGCCAGTGAACGCCGCTCCTTTCCGAGGACAGGAATAGCAATAGCAAGGGGTATCTTCCCCGCAGCTCGGAGAGTAGCACTTCGTGAGCATCGTGACGACTCCTGTTGGAAGCTCCGCGCGCTCAAGGCCACCACTCGAAGGACCCTCGGCATCGTCGAGAAACATGTACACATCCTCCACCCCATCCTGCAGCTCGCGCCCTCCCCACTCGACCTCGTAGAAGAAGAGTTGGTTCTGAAGGCTGCGCGCGACTTGCAAGGCTATTCGTCTATCGCTTGTCGATACGCCATGGTTGATCGCTAGTTCTCGCTGAATAGACGACTGAATCGCGGACTGCAGATGCTCGTGAGCTGCAACGTTGGCCTGAGCGGCAGCGCTAACTGACCACAATGTCTTTGCCCGTGAATGCTCGAGGGTATGGTATGCTACCCTTGACGTGCGTGCCTCGTGGCACTTTGTCGCGCAAGCGCATAGCCAGGTGAGAAAGCAAAGACAAATTGACGAACATGTTAATGTCGTCTTCATCCTCGAGATCTTCCTCGAATAACTCTTCCTCGTTGACGCCACCGTCGAACTGCGGGATATCAGTGAGGTCGACGGTTGGGTGCCTGTACGGAGCAGGAACAGAGGATGGGCCGGCGTAATCAGATTGGTATTGGGACTGAGTGCCGTAGGAAGTTGTTGAGTTCCCGCGCTGGATATTGCTGGGTCCCGCGATTGGCTGGCTATCGTGAGCATAGTCGGGAACGCCCGTATAGGCAGCAGTAGGAGTGTACAGATCTGCGAAGTACGGGTAAGCTCCTTTTGTACGGGCGCAACCGTAAGATGGATACGCACTCGCAGGCACACTGTCAGGTGTGGCGACCAGCTGGGCGTATGCATCATTTGTCTCCGCCGATACGCCCGGAGCCAGATCCAGCATGGGATTGTAGGCGGAAACGACGGCAGGGGGAGGTGGGGGCGCGTTGATAGAATCAGTATACGATGGTGAGGGTTCGTCCGGTACATCGTATAGCGTCGAGGGTGATGGGGTATTGGCCAGAGGGGAGCTCGCCAACATCGACTGGTTGGAAGTCGCGGAGGGACCGCGCGATAGCGTTGAGCGAGGGGATGCTCGTCCATTCATGTAGGGCAGCGGTGCCCTGAGAAGTATGAGAAGGGCTCACACAAGACTGAAACGACACGTACGATTCGTGGCTTGCTTTCGACCCGTTATCGAAATTCATGATAGGCGGCTTCGGGGGTGGGCCGCTCGAGGAAGAGCCAGGAGTAGGTGGGAGAGGTCTCCGACTGCGTCCACTTGCGTGCGACTGCGAGGGCGATGCAGTAGGTTCCCGCTGTTCACCGTTGATGGAGTGGTTGACTGAATGCCGCGATCCCATGTTCAGGATATGGATGACCATACGCAGAAGAGATACAACTCACTGCTGGAAACCGAGGCAGCCCTTATTTCCCCATTGATGCTCGCGGACGAGCTCTCCTGCGGTTCCTCGACATACGCCTTCCATACCGCGTCGTACAGAACCTGGAGATCCGCGTCGCCAGGCGCGTTTGGCGAGCCGACCATAGCTGATCCAAGGAATCCAAGAGTATCTCTGCTTGAGGCGAACGGAGAGCAGCGGACGGTTTTAGTAGATACCCATGGACGGCGAAGACAAGGAACGTTGCGTCCGACGCATGCGCAGGAGCGCTCGCGGCGCAGCGCGCCGGTCGGTCCGGCCGATGGACGATCGGTCTGATCCATCACCGAAGACTGAAGTTCAACTTGTCACTCGCCACCGATATGGCTGCCCCCGAGCCAGCACAGAAACCCAAGACGACCTCATCGGTTCACGATGCAGGGAAACCTCTGCCTCCCTTTGGATCTAGGTATCGTTATCACCGACGATAAATATGGGAACCAGCATGAATTTATCGCTCAGGTTCCTCACCGACGAGGGTCAAGTGTGGGAACACAACGCCTGGGACCATGTCCGTACCAAAGTATGTTGCTTCTACTTCCAAGCTGATTTGCACAGGTACCTCCACCTGATGATCAAGCGGAACGAGTTGCCGCTTCTCTAGCCAAACAGCGATCCGCACCCGTCCCTGAGGAAGAAAAGGAGAAATATAACGGCAGACCTTCGAAGCATTGGTGCGCTCAGCAAGCTTCAGGGACAATCAGGCTCTGACATTCTGTAGGGATAACTTCTACAAAAACAACGCCGACAATTTCTTCAAGGACAGAAAATGGTGTGGCAGGCCGCCTCTGCGCCTCAAATTATCATAAGCGCGCTAACTCATCTGATAGGATGCAAAATGAATTCCCAGGTATCTCTATGTGAGCAATATATCCTTACCAATCTGCGCTGGCTTTGACGGCATCGGTAGTATCCAGGTCATCCGTCGGGGCTTAACAAATGCTTGCTTCAGAACTGCTGGAGGCCACCAAACCTGAGGTTCGTGGTAGTTATACATCGCCTCTTGCGTCCTTACAGATCATTTTATGCGCTTGCAGGCAGGCCCTAAACGTATAGTTGAAGTCGGCTGCGGTAAGTACCATTGTGCACCCGCTCCGGGCGTGATCATCATAAATCGTTGGGTAGGCGCTGGAAATGCCATATTCCCCCTTCTGTCTGCGAACAAAAATCCGGACCTGGACCTTCGAGCATACGATTACTCGCACCATGCGGTCAAAGTCGTTCAGGTACGTGCGAATTCGTATCCAAGTCCTTTTGTCCTTTTGGCACGATTTGCTCAACTCTTTCTTTCCTCAGCACAGCGAGCTTTACCTCAACCCACCGCTGGGGTCGATACACGCCCAACCTTGGGATCTCACGTCCGATAACCTGCCTGACGACATCGAGGAAGGCAGCGTCGACCTTGTCACCTTGATATTTGTCCTGAGCGCGTTGCATCCCGATGAGTGGTGTAAGGCGATGCGAAATATACAGAGGGTGAGCGATGTTGTTCTGTATAATGGGTCTATTCTTGAGTTGACGCTAAATCTCTCCCCGCAGATGCTCAAGCCAGGCGGCCTCGCACTCTTCCGCGACTATGGCCGATACGACCTCGCGCAGCTGCGCTTCAAGAGCGGCAGGATGCTTGACGAGAATTTCTACATTCGCGGCGATAAGACGAGGGTGTACTTCTTTGAGCTGGGTGAGTACGAAGTACCCTTTCCATCAAATAATATCCTCCGTCGATTATCGCTCACCCGATAATATCTGCAGACGAACTCGCCCTCATGTTCACTGGTGCTCGTCTCGAGGAATCCAAGAAGACGACGTCGAAGCTGCAAGTAGTGGATGAGACCGGCGACGATGACAGCGCAGATTCACCAGGCGCGCACTCCCCCGCGCCAGCCACTCCTAGCGCAGAGGCGTCGACGGCCGACATATCATCACCTCAATCAGCAACTGATGCGACCGCACCGGATAGCTCGGCTGAACCAACACCCTCCTCACCTCCTCACCCCATCCCAGCCACTTCCGCCCAGCCCAACTTCCTCACTCAAGAGCAGACCGCCGTACCTAGTCAAGTACATCCCAACCTCCTCGCTCCGCTCCCTGGCTGTCCCCCGCAGCCCATGTTCGAAGTCGAGCAGCTTGGCGTAGACAGGCGACTCATCGTGAACAGGAAACGCAAGCTGAAGATGTATAGGGTGTGGATGCAGGGGAAGTTCAGGAAGTTGTGAGGGGACGATGTCGCTGGAAAAGGCCGGCGGATTGTGTTTGATAGCCGGGGAATTAGAGTATGATCGCCGGCTAGCACTGCAGCGCGGCGGCTGTTTGTTTGTTCTCGACAACTTCCGCATCTGTTCAAGGCGTGTCTTTCGCACTTTACCCTCTCATCAGAGGACCCTACATTCTGGCCCACCAATTCGGCGCTATGGCTGCAGTCGATGCAGCTGGTCCTCTCGCCGTCGTTAAGGCGGAACCTGAACCTATTTCCCTTCGGCCGTTACGAATCAGGAGCAGGATAGAGCTGTTGCGGCGAAAGCTAGCTGAGCTTCACGAGGAATTACAGGCTGCTGCGGCGCAATGGGAGGAAGCGCGTGGTGGGATACTAGAGGAAACCAAAGACTTGGCTGAAAGAGAAGACCATGCGATAGCAGAACTCCGAGCTAAAAATGAGAGGCTGAAGCAGACGGTTCGACGCGCAACGTCTCGGACTGATATCGACATCTCTGAAGAATCCCTGGACCTACACACATCGCAGGCGAGTAATCGTGTCAAGCCGTCAGCCGCGACCTTTCCGCTGACCTACATTAGTCGCAAACATCGAATGGCAGACCGCAAGAGAACGCCGCAGAGCCAGACTCAGAAGAAGCAAATGACGACATAGAAGTGCTGGGCTGTATCTCTATCAAGGGAAACGACGCGGAGGGAAATCCGGTCAAGTTCCGGCAGGTCATTCTGACGAAGCCGGAGGACGGGGACATGCTCTGGGACTTGCGCAGACTGCGATTGGGCCCCACCATGGAGGTGACGGATCCGCGACACAGGAAGACATTCACGCGCCGGATGCTCTCCCGAGTGGGTGTTCGCCAGGCGCAGGTTATGGATAGTTCCGCTTATCTGCTGTCTTTGTAGGCCTTTGGCGGCGGCTTTCAAGAGACGTACCATCACAGCAGACAGCCGAATCACCCAGACTGGTAGTAAGTAGATCATCGAAGAAAACACAGCGTCACAGACCGCTCACTTACTTCAGTGCAACGTACAACCCGACATGGAATCCCCAGCTCCCGGACGTCGGCCAGCACGGTGTCGCATTCGATGACGTGCACACAGATCGCCTACTCCCCGTCTTCATCCTGGTCCGCACGAACGCGTGGCGCTACTGCGGCCACTACTCCGTGACGATGTGGGGCGAGCTGGACGCTGTTCAAATCGCCCGCCTCCCCCGCAACTGTCTGGACACCATGGTGCACGACTACGCTCACCTGAAAAACGGCCAAAGAGCGGTCGACGGTCGTGATGCGAAGAATATGAAGGAGGCTCAAGCAAAGGGCTTGCCATACCGACCTATCGTTCGCACGGAGGAAGGCATCATGGAGGCTTTCTTGGACGGGCGGATGGTCCAGCTGTTCACCATCCTGCAGTTCCATCATCACGATAGTGTGTGGTTCGAGCGGCTGCTGGCTGTGGAGCCGGCTGTGACGGAAGAGGAACGAGTCATAGCGCGAAAGCGAAAGGAGAAGGAACAGGCGAAGAAAAGGCTCAAGGATGCGGGGAAAAAGGAGGCAGAGGTCGGAACGAAACGAAAGGCGACCGACAGTGGCGCCAGAGCAGACGGGTCTCGAAAAAAGCGCAAGGCGAAGGCCGAACGCAAGGTCCCTGCCGAGGACGAGAGCGACAGTGACATTGGATTCGTTGGCGCAAGCATACCTGCGGAATCACGGCGCACGTCGCAGAGGCTCGACACTCTGTCTTCAGGAAGGAATAGCCAGATTGAGCAGGAGCTGGACGATGACGACGAGGGCGAGGATGAGGATGAGGACGGGGATGAGGATGACACGGTGTCGGAGTCGGATTCTGATGAGGGGTTCTAGAGGAAGGAAATGATAGCGTGTAGGCATTCAGAAGTAAAAATTTCCAAGCAGCAACCCTTCAGAATGATTCAGATAAATTCGTACAATTCGAACTGGCCGAACGATGCCACCGCAATCCTCCCTTCCTCGTCGTCCACCTCCACGTGCAGCCACGGCTCCGTCTCCCTGGACGACGTCTTATCAAACGTTGTCACCTGTGCATGCCCCTCCGGCTCCTTCGTAGAGGGTTCCTGCAGCATCGTTCCCGCCAGCCGCTTCCCCGTATCCTCGTCCTCCGTCGCGCTATCGATCCACACCGCAGCACCATACGGTCCCAGCGCCATATCGCTCACGGAGAACAGCCGCACGTGCGAGGGGATGGAGACTACGGCGCGCGGAGGCAAGGGGTATGCGGGAGTGTCGGGCTCGGTGCTCGGGGACAGAAGATAGTGGTGGAGCATGTTGACGGGCCAGGGGAGGAAGGAGGAAAAACGGAGGAATATGTGGAAGGGGGGAGGGTCGTTTGTAGCAAGGCTAGTTTGCATTGTGATGGCGCGGGCGCTGTCGATAGGCCATGGCCAGCGCCAGTGGGCGAGTGGTTCAATGACGGGAGGTTTCCCGTCTTTGTCTGGCGTATGATCTCCGGAGAGATCGAAGATCTGCAGCGCTCGGGCCCAGACAATCAATAAAAAGCGACCATGCATATGCGTCGCGACGAAGGTCTCCGGCTTCAAATTCAACATCAGCGCCGCTTTCATCTTATACACGACCATTGCCACGAATAATACGACATACCTGCTCCGAGTGAGGGTTCTTGAGTATACAGCGCGATTGAGTATCGCGCATATCCCAAACACATGTGTCGCCCATGCCGTGTCGAGTGAGGACCGTTGTACCATGCAACGCACGTAGATCATCGGTGGAGGCGCTCGTAGATGTCAGCTGGAATTCTCCATCGGCATCCAGGTCATAAAATTTCGTCCTGATGATTTATTCGAGGTCATCATCGTCCAAGTGGCGTGCAACTCACTCAAAATCATTCGAAGGCACAATTGCAAGCACCGGATCGTCCCTCCCTTTCCTCAACCCCGTATTCCACTTGAAGCTGCTCCGAAACGGCACAAACATAGACGACACGCATCGCGGCTTCCGCTGACGCAGATCCCACGAGCGGAATACCAGAGGCAGGCGCTCGCGCTCCGGTGGCGAGACGCTGGTGAAGGATACCGAGAGGAGGAAGTGCCCGCAAAAGTGGAGGGAGACTATGCGCCAGGCGGAGGACTCTAAGCCTTCTTCCTGGACGGAGACGACTAGATGACGAGCGGGTTTGGGCGATAGGGAGGTCCATGCGCGGCGTAGTGTGAGGGCACGGCGGATGCAGCGCTCGAGGGCGGCAGAGTCGAGGTCGTCTGGGATGGTGGTACGTATGGCGACAGGATCACCTTGGAGCTCTTCTTGTAGTTTAGGTATCGGGAGGCCTTCGCCAATAACATTGCGGTGGAGGAGGTCGGTCCATAGACCGCGGGCATGAGTGAGGGCGCCAAACGTGGAGGACACCTACAGGACGTAAGGTGGATGACAGACATGCATAACAATGATTCTGAGATACCTGTCGCATCTTCAGGATATCATTCAGCGATAAGAAACCGAAGACAGTGAGTAGGATGTCCTCCGGAAGCACATCGAGGATGCGAGGGCTTGCAGCAGTCATGACGAAGCCGTGTGGAAGGATTGTTGCACTATTTCTTGAGGATCAAGTGCTGCAGATGCTCGGGATGAGGAATGTGTGCTTGTGAAGCGCCTATTCGCATGAATCAGGTTTAGTCACCCACCAGTGGTGGCGGAACGATGAGAGGGGCGTTCGGTCCGACTTTCCGATGTGCGCAAGTGCAGCGTGCCTACTGATGTCGTTGCCACAAATGGGCACTTGCTCAGCCTGAGCCTGCGCAGAGTACAGAAATTTGTCTAGGAAAGAGTGGGCATCCATTAGGTTTCCAAAATTACAGTATGGTATGTAGGTCTATGGTCCACGCCAGCTCATGCATAATGCACAATACAGATAATCAAGACGACCCTGTCGTCCCACAACTTCGCTCTAGCTCCTCTTCCTCCTTCCTCAAACGCGACATGGTAGCCTGCAGCATCCTCTCGCGACGCTGCTCTGGCGTCTCATTGGGCAAAGGTGTAGTGGAGCCGGTCTTGCCGCCCAAAACGTAGGCCTGCGCCTCCGCCTCCAGCTCGGATGAAGGCTGATAGAAGTCCCCTGCGCCACCCAACCGATGTGCGCCCTCCGCGCGGGAGGTCTCAAATTCAGCGACTTCACGGTTGAGGAGGGAATTGAGCTCCTTGAACTGTTGGCTTTGTATCAGTGATCATGCTATAGCGACAGCAAATACCAGTTCACGCACATCATTATCATGATCCCCATGCACATTATGCGACAGTTCATGGCAAAGCACTCGCCGGATATCCGCATACAGCCTGAACCCATCGTACCGATCCGTCCGTATCCTCAGCTTAATCTCCTGGCCCCTGTTCACATTCAAGCCGAGGAGATTCGGGTGCTCGTGCGGCGCGAGCTCGGTGAGCAGGCCAACAGTGAAGCGATGCCGCTGCATGACGTGCCGGATGGCGGGGTCGTCGGCGAGGCGCTGGAGGAGGGCGCGCGCGGTGTCGGGGCGGGGGAGGTGGGGGAGGGGTGCGATCTGGTGGAAGCGGTAGGAGAGGTTGGAGGCAGAGGCGGTAGAGGTGTTGCGGACCTGGAGAGAGGTTGTTAGAGAGGGAAGTATGAGTGAAAAGAGGTAGCAAGCGCACTGAGACAGGCCGCTTGAGTTCGCGCTCGCGCATGATGCGCTCTCGTCGTGCCTTCTCGTCCTCAACAGCGTGCATCCCGCCGAGCTCTTCGGCTGTCGAGCCCAGCATCTGCAGCTTCGCGCCATCCTTCAGACCAGCATTTGCCAGTAGTGTGTCCGGTGTAACGCCTTTCTTCAGCCCTTTCCCCAATACCTTCTGGTTCGAGGGGGGAACGCTCGTCAGGGCTTCGAGCTCGCTCTGCAGCTCATGCCAGGTCGCCGAGGGTGGGAGACTGAGCGTATGTGTGGTTCCGCGGTGCGAGACGTGTAGAGTGAGGTTATCCGCCATTGCGAAGGTGATGAGGGTATAGAACAAGCTTGGAAAGTGAGGGAAACATGGTGGGCGTCCGGGTGCATGACGCGAGCCCCGGCGCCGCGCAAGCTGACTGATACGGCCCGGTGTACCGAACACGTGGTACAATGAACGCGTCAGGCGCGCATACTTACGCGAAGCCTTGACCTTGTTCTCTACCTTTGGCTTCTACTTCTTTCCATCTCTGACTTCTATCCATCCGCGAATATGGCTGGAGACAAAGACACCCTCATCTCGATGGGCTTCGACGCCGCCCGGGTGGACTGTCAGTACCCAACCACAAGGCCCATACCCCGCGTTTAGCGCTGACCGATATCGCATACCTTTTACCCATCAGGGGCCCTCAAAGCCACCGGAAACGCTGGCCTGCAGCCCGCGATGGACCACATCCTCGCGCATGAGGGAGAACCTGTGCCAGATCTTGGCGCAGTGAAGGAGCAAGCGTCCTCCCGCCCGAGCGACGCGATGGACGTCGATGAAGACGACGCGGATGCGCTGAGGGCTGCGGGAATTAATGTGGATACGGCGGAGGCTAAGGTGCGTAGAACACGATTCAGAGCAGTGATATGAAGCTGACAGGGGGTACAGAGCATCAAGTGCTCGCTTTGTGGCAAGATCTTCAAGAACACGGCTCTCGCGAACTACCATGCTGAGAAGAGTGGACACGATCAGTTCGAGGAGTCGACGGAGGAGGTATGTGGCCCATGGTGTGCGCACCCCACGAATTCTGATGATGTGTACAGGTCAAGCCTTTGACGGAGGAAGAGAAGGCGCAACGTCTGCAGGAACTGCGAGAGAAGATGGCTGCGAAGCGGGCTGTGAAGGCGAAGGAACAGGAGAAGGAAGACAGGGCGAATGATGCTATCCGCCGAAAGGCAGGCAAGGTACGTCTTCCTGGCGTTGTTCACATCCTGGTCGACTGACATGTGTCACATAGGACCTCAACAAGATCAGGGAAGAGCTCAAGGTGAAGGAGGCACAGAAGGAAGCAGAGGCGAAGCGTCGAGGTGAGTACTCGTCTTTTATATACTGGTTCCCTATGTCTGATACTCTTTACCAGAGAAGATTGAGGATCAGAAAGCGCGCGCCGCCATCAAAGCCCAAATCGAAGCCGACAAGAAGGCACGCGCCGAGAAGGCTGCCCGCGAGAAGGCGCTGCGCGAGGGCAGGCCCATCGTCGATGCTCCTGCTGGCCCCTCAGCTCCTACCGCTGCCGCGAAGCCAGCCCAGGCCGGTGTGGCTGGCAAGGATTACAAGGAGACGAGGCTGCAGATCCGCATGTCGACCGGCGGGCAGTATACGACGACGCTGCCAAGTGATTCGCGTGAGTATTGGAGGAGTAAGGTGAAGGTGTTGTTGGCTGGGGGACGAGAGAGGGGAGTACGGATGGCTTGCTGATGGGTATCTCGTACAGCTTTGCGCGCGGTGGCGGAGTTCCTTGCGGCGCAGACGCTTGACGTGCATGTCGATACGGTTACGTTCACGCAGACGTTCCCAAGGTAGGTTCGGGAAATTTTATTACAGGGCTAGATGCTGAAGTCTTCGTCCGCAGGAAGCAATTCAGCGCAGCGGAGATGACGAAGTCATTGCGGGACCTTGGCTTGACGCCTTCCGCGGTGAGTGAATCGGTATACCCCTTTGCACTATCCTGATGCCTTGACAGGTCCTCATCGCCACTCCATGAGTAGAAACATAATGTACAACAGTGTATACTACATAGCTCTGCTAGCATTTTCTGCAATATGCTCCTAGGGCCCGCGCTCAAGATTTGTTTGGTCGTTTATCCCATTGTTTGTTCGCTCGTTGATCACGCATCCCACGTGGCCGAGGGCTTCAGTCACATTCGCGTAGCGCGTCTTGTCGTCACACCTCATTTACCCCCGACACCTCGCGTCCGAGTCGAACGCGAGGATAACAACTGCGACGCCTTTCACTTCGGCTACCCGAATATCCTCCTACAACCTTGAGATAGTCCACAATGGCTCCCCCGAAGCTTTATACCCGCAGGAGCGCGACCACGACGCAGACGGCGGTGAAGCAGAAAGCGCCGGAGAAGGCGACTGTAAAGACCCCGCAGCAGGCGAATGGTAGTACTACGAAGCGACCAAGCGAGGAAATACAGCATACTGCGGACAGTACAGTCTCTCGCGCCAAGAAGAAGCGGCGGATCGAGGTTGAGGTCGTCAGCGATGGTTCCCCCTCGCCGATGGAGCGGCCTGCGGCTTCGGAAGGGTCGCACCAAGCAGGGAGATCGGCTGCTGTGAAGGTGCGCGAGCTACATTCCTCTCTGTGGACAGGTGCTGACGTGCTGCAGCTTCCCGCCACCTCGACACGCGCAGGAGGGAGCGCGCGTGGAGTAGATGCGCCCGCCACCCTCGCGCATCGTATTCAGGGAACACGAACGCTACCCAAGATCGCTGATTCAAGTGAGCCTTCATCAACGAAAGTATCAGCGAAGGTAAGAGGATAGGTTCATCCCACCTTCTTAAGTGCTCACATACGACCAGGCCCCGGTTCCCAACGCCAATGCTCCGACTGCGTCGAAGAGCACATCTACCAAACCTGCCCAACCCAGCGCTGCCCCTTCCCCCCTTCGTCGGACGCAAACCTCGCCTCCCAAACCCGTGCAGAAATCCGTAACCCAGCTCAAGGACTCTACCCCGAAGACCTCCCGTTCCTCCACCCCTTCTTCTGCGAAAGCAGACAAGCCTGCCCCCATGGACGTTGACCCTCCACCAAATGCTACGAAGAAGGCAGCTACACGCTCCAGGGCTCCCTCAAGCTCCAGAGCCTCTAAACCCTCCAGCAAAGTGGCAACAACCACTGCTCGCCCGAAGACCCGAGCGCGCGACCTCTCGTCCCTTTTCTCCGAATGCCTACCCTCTACTTCGCAGCCGAACTCTGCTGCGCCATCACCGACCAAATTGGCGAGGCGGATGCTAGGAAGGTCGAAGACGGAGTCGTCTATCGCGTCTGCGGGACATGCGAGTCTCTTCGACTCGCCTTCCAGCAGCCAGAAGAGTCTTGGTGTGGCCGAGTCGATGCCAAACATATTGCTCGACTCGACAGAGTCAAGTCTGCCTCAGGCTGGCACCCCACGCGCTTTCGACCGGACGCCTGGTACACCCCGCGCGGAGTCCTTGCGAAGAGCAGATTCGACACCTTCAATTCCTCATTCACCGCCCCGAGTCAGCGATTCCGAACGCGCGAAGCCACAACCACACCCAGGAAAGACTATTCGCACTTACGCAGGCGCCTCACGTTCCTTCCTGATGGCTATCCCCCTTTCCGCCGCCACCGACCCCTCGCAGAACCCCACCGGCGCTCCAATCGATCTCTCCTCCCTCGCGGACCCCTCACCTCCCGACGAACAACCTGATAGCGTCCCATACTCAACCCTCCACGCCATGTACCTCCCAACGGACGACGACAACATGATGGACCCGCTGATGAAGTCCATCACCGATCTGCGCTCCAAGGGCGAAGCGCGCCGCTGGGCAGATGAGGCCGGCTACCTGCTCGAAGGCCTCGAGCCCGACGCACCCATCGGCCTCCGACGCGCGAGCGCGCTTGACATTGCGAAGAAACTCGCAGTGGACGAGGAGTTCTGGGAGAAGGCGAAGCGCGCGGACGACTTCTTTGGGACGGTGTGGACGAAGTTTGTGCTGGCGGGCGCGGGCGTGAAGCAGGCGGAGAAGGCCGACTTTGCGCTGGATGCGTTGTTGGCGGCGTTCGTGGCATTGGTTAGTCGGGATGAGGAGGCGCTTGCGGAGCTGGCGAATCAGCTGGACTTTGGCGAAATATTGTTTCGGGTGATGGAGAGGGCGAGGAAGGTCGATGTGCTTAGCGAGCAAGAGGCACAGCCTGGTGTTAGGCTGAGCAAGAAGGAGAAGGCTTTTGTAAGTCGTGCATCCTTTCTGCCGTGGTCTCTTTCTCATCTTGAAAAGGTCGCGTCTATGAAAGATATCCTCACGCCTCGCTTGGCCGATATCTGCGAACCCGAACGCCCTTCGACCATCGCCCTCGTTGAACACGTACTTAGTCAGGTCGCGCCATCCCATTTGCCCTGCTCCCGCGCCACCGAGATTGCTCGCTCGTTGCAAGCATGCTTGAAGACCGACAAATCCTCTTTCGCGACACCCAACGTTCACCGAGTCAGCAAACTCCTGCCTTTACTCGATTCCTTCCTGCTAGGACAGTGGAATTCCTCGCAATCGGCAGTCACACAAGACATTCTCGATGGCGAGGAGTGGATAGCTCCCTCGCTTTTGAGCCTGCTCAAGACCCCATCGTCCTCCGCGAACGCGAAGGGAAAGGCGAAAGCAGACATCGACCCAGATGCGACCACAGCGCTGCACAACCTTGCCCTGCGCATCTTGACGACCCTTACACATGCATCGAAGCCATGGTGTAGACGGGTCGAGAGCGCTGGCGGTGTACGAACGCTCGGTGCTCTGATGCGCGCTTGTGCAGACGCTGGCCCAAGTGAAGCGGGAAGAGCTATGCGTCTTATGGTCAAGAGGGAACCTGGTGTCAAGATGGAGGTTGACGGAAGTGACGATTCACCAGCAGAGAAGGAAGATGGCCGCCAAGACACGCTCTACATCGCGCTGGCTCTTCTGACGAACCTTGCACAAGAGCTTGGCGCGTGCGAGGGTATAGATGGTACGTGACGAGCGCGTTTGTTCATGCAGGGAGATGCTGATGAGCCTCACTTAAAGACGGCGTGATTGACACCCTCCTGCGTCTGCACGCGCGTAGCTCGGCCACGGCAAGGTCAGGACACGCTCGCGAGCCATCGCAGGACGTAGACGAAGCTGCGCGAGAGGCAGAGCGCATCTACGTCCCAGGGCATCTTGCTGTTCTACTCGGTATGCTTATGCGCGACAGCAAGCGTGTACGGGACAAGGTGCTACGAGGACTGGCAGACAGCGGTGACTTGGATGGCGGCGTGAAGCTGGAGGAGGGCGCAGGGCTGCGCCGTCTTGCAGATGATGCCAGGACGTTCGTGGACACTTGGGTCTTTGCGATAGGTGCGGCCCGGGATGAGCGCAGTACGGCTGAAGGGGAGCTGGCTACGGAGGTGCTGGCATTCTACGAGACGTTGTGCTCAACTACATAGCGACACCAAGGGATAGCGGCTTCCTCTCACAACAAATTATGTGCGCATGTGACGCTATCTCACCCTCAGGCTAGGATGGAATGTCCATTCTCATGAGCGTTTTCTCGGGAGTGGTGCGCCCAAGTGTGGCTGGCTCTTGCGTACAACCGAACATCTGCCCCCTGGCCCAGCTGGTTAAGGCGTGTGACTGTTAATGCACAATCACAAGATCGTGAGTTCGAACCTCACGGGGGCAGTTGCAGACTTTTTGCCCTCCTTTCGTAAGTAGAAGAAAGCCCGATGACCTCAACGAGCAGTAAAACAGCGCGCAAACAGGAGCTGCATAGTTTATGGAAAGCAAGAGAGGTTCACGCCCAGAGTTAACGTTAATCGTTCGAAAGAAGATGATGTACAGTTTAGTGCAAATATACATTAGTCCAATAGATAGCGATAGCGATGCATCCCCGTCTCCCCCAACAGCGCCCTCTGTTCCCCCATAACGCTATGACCGCCAGGACGTCGAGCGCATGTTGGTAGGCGAGATAGGCGGCGATGAACTAGAACTTGACCTCTGCATGTAGTTGTAAGGACCGGGGGAGTTGCCCAAGATCGTATTGGGCGAGGGTTCAGGGAGTGGTAGTGAAACGGTGGGGATCAGTTCGAAGACATGCTGGGCGACGGCGCGAGCGCCGCGACCACCACCAACAGTCTCCGTCGAGTTCATGACGGCGTGCACCTGCGCCTCTTGGACTTCGTTGTCGTCCTCGATCCTGTTCTCCCGGATTTGCTTCGCGAGATCGCCCGAACCGCGGCCATCCCAGATGCAGCGGACGTCGTTGCCAGTTATGATTTGGCAGAGGCGCGCCGTCTCCACATGACGGATCTCGATGAAGCGGGAGTCGAATAGCAGGACGTATGGAGGATGGAAAGCGACGCTTTGTGCCGTGCCCTCCCATTCGATGGTCTCGATGGCACGACTGGGGTCACCGTGCTTGTCGACATAGAAGCCGAACTCTGGAAGAAGCAATGAATATGGTGTGTACTCGGTGTGAAAATAGCTGACCGTCATAGCATAGCAAGAATTCATTGTCTCCGGAGCGGAACATGCCCAAAGGACGAGAGGCTTCGGCACGCTTGATGATCTTCTCTACCCGAGGATCCTCTCGTAATGGGATTGACACGCTCTGATAGCTGAAGGACAAGATCAGCACCCGATCCTCTACCCAGTCAAAGTGTCACATACTTGTCGATGTTCATGATCTCGAAGCCTTTGGAGCACATGATGACAATGGTCGCCTTCAAGAAGACCGCGTCGTACGCCTCAGACGGCAGGAAGAAATCCTTTGACCCTTGTCAGTGTTATCCCATGAAGGGCAGACACGAAGACGTACCTTGTACACGCGGAACCACTCGGACTTCGCAGATTTGAAGAGTCGATGACCAAGTCCAGTCGCAGCGCGAGTGCGTTCGCCAATCTTATCTGCGACAGGCTCGAGTACTCGGAAAATACTCTCAAGCTATGCACGACGCTTAGCATGTGGGAATTGTGGCAGCTATGCACACTTACGCCTTTCTTCTTCATGTAGATAACCAGTGTGCGACCTTGCTGTTTGCCGACGCAGAAGAACTGGACTGCCCCTGCGCCGTTGAGCTTCTGCGGTGCTTGTGAAGTCATGGGGGTCGAATGTGTCGATGGGACGAGAGCCTCAATGTGGTATGCGAACAGGGACTATCGTGCATGTCAGGGGATGAGGGAGTAGGCATACCACAGGCTACTCACTTTGTCTGCGAGTACAAGGAAGATGCCAAACTCCTCCAGCATGGCGCATTGGGTCACCATCTTCAGATGTAATACTCGACGCATGGCTAGCGAGCACGTCAGTAAGGGATAGAGCGAACGCTGCAAGAAACATACAGTTGGGATCATGCCGGAAGCCTATCCATACACCCTCGGCGCATCCAATCGCCACAAGACCACGCCCGTCACTAGTATCTGCAGAACATGAGCCTCGACCGCGCAAGGTATCGCATATCACGTACTGAAAGGTATCGAGCATGTCACCCTACCCGTAAGCGCGCTATCCTGGTTGTAGGACGGAGATGACGGGCCCGCCAACACCGAAGGCACAAGGAAAGTATCCGCGCTGAGGGTCTCCACCTCGAAGACCTTGTTCGAGTCCTGGACCACCTTCCGAATGCCGAGCGCCTCATCGAGCTTCTGTTTCCATTCGTTCCTTGCGGCGGCGGATTCGGCGTAGAGGATGTACGGTCCGCCCAAGCGACCATTGTGATGAATAGTGCATGGGTATGCCATCCGCGAGTCGCCAGCGCTTTCGGGAGAAGGTACGCTGGGGGATGCTTCATGCCCGCCCCCGCGCAGGTTGCGCAGGATACCAGTACCACGTTGAGTAGGCGGGTCGTTGAAGTTTACTAGCGTGAGGAGGTCAAGAGGAATGGGCTAGGGGGAGAGGTGAGTAATAGAGCCACGCAGACAGGGCAGCACGCACTCGGCGGTACACATGGTACTTCGTGACACCGTCCCTGTCCTTGGGCTTGGTCATGACGACTGTAGGGAGTGAGCTTGCAAAGTTGGACAAGCAGTCGAACGAAACTTACAGTAGTTGTCGAAAAGGAGTACGAACAGCTCCGGCCAACCGCTAAACTCGAAGCCTGTGTCGGGCTGTCGCAGTAGCTTGCCACTGTGGATGAGAACCCGGTTCTCAGCTAGCAGGTCCATATCCTGATGTCCCATTCAGCTCAAGCGTCAACGTGAGCATACGGACCACATACAACAAACTCTCCCGGCTTGAAGACGAGATTCGAGTGGTAGCGCCAAAGCTCCACTTTCTGCTTCGCTGACACGACACCAGGTTCCGTCTCCTTCCCTAACGCCTTGATGAGCTCGAGCACCGACGGGATCTCGTTGCGGTCCTCGTGCCCCGGCGGCGTCTCGTCCAACACGTTCTTGAGAAGAAGCTCGTATCGCAGAAGACGCGGGATAGGACGATTGATGAAGTTCTTCATGTCGAGCCTATGGGCGTCCGGATGTCTGGTGCATTGCTGGAGAATATGAGCCAAGGTTCTGGAGGATTGTCGCGGATTGCTCACCTCGACGAAAGCCTTGAAGGCCGGGTTGTTCGCCATCTCGTCGTCGATACGGTATTCAGCAACAGGGTAGTTAGGGATATACTCGATGTACGCCTCGCGGAAGTTGAGAACAGCGTCAAATAGTTGTGCCGTTATGGACCGGATCTCTGGATGCTGCTGACGCTGGACCGTATGCAAAGCCTGCAGGAACTTCTTGTGGTGCTCGAGCAACTCGGCATAGTTGTGGAAGACGTCGATGATGAACTGGTCCAAGCGTTCGGGCTTGATGATGGGCGGATCCGCGGCGCGAAGAGGTTCAATGTACATCTGCACGCTCGTTAGCATCACCAACAACGCTTAGCGGCATAGTCACATACCACGCCGATGTTCTCCAGATCCTTGACATACGCCATCTCACCCTTGATGACCTCGAAGATGATACTGCGAGGTGTTAGTCGCGAATTGATACAGGAATTGTTTGCACATACGCTTGTCGCTTCTGCTCGTCCTTGACCAGCCGCTGGCGAACCTCCGGCGTCACCAGGTCGTGCCACTCCCACTTGCCCGGCGTGCCCTTGCCCATCGCAGACTGGAACGTGCGCAGCTGCGCCGCGGACTGCAGGTTCTTCAAGGCGTCAATGGCGTTCTTGAGGTAGTCCGCATCGGCATTGCCCTCCGTCGTCTCGTTGTACACGGCCTCCAGCAACACAGGGTACTTTTGCAGATGCTCCGAGGGACGATTGAGGAAGTGCTTGAGGTCCAGTCGAGCCTGATCCTCCCCACGCGCGATGTTCCGAGCACATTGCTCGAGGAATAAGCGCAGCTCGGGGTTGTTGTCCGTCTCGTCCTTCAGGCGTTTCTCCGCCATGGGGTGATGCCCGATGTAGATCGGGTACGCCAACTCGAACTCGGCAGCGGCGACGAGGAAGATATCACCGATGTTATGGATGACCGGTGTCTGCTCGCGTTGTCGGACGCGCAGGTTCTCGAGCAACCGGCGATTGCACTCGCGAAGGTCCATGATGTTGTGGAAGACGTCGTCGATGAAATCTTCGAGCTACGAGGGAAAGTCAGTGTGGTTCACGACGGGAAGTGTAACAAAACGTACCATCTCTGGGGCAATGACAGGAGGATTTGCGCTGCGCAGAGGCTTAATGAAGGCCTTCTCGACGAAGTCAAGGTCCTGCAGATACGTCTCTTCCTTCGCAATGACTTTGTAGATGATCCTGTGTGTATATGGTCAGTATTGGGTACATGAACAAGCGCAGCCGCAGAACGCACGTCTGCCGATTACGCTCAGACTCGGGCAGGTTCTCGAGAATCTCCGGAGCGAGACCGCCTTCCCACTCGTGCTCTGGGGCTACCTCGGGCTCTTCGACGGTGTCCTCGAGGAGGTTCACGATTCCACCCTTGATTGGCCTTAGCATTTCAGTTTGGACACGTAGTTGGGAACCTACCCTGCGCGGACAGCTCCAAGCATAGCAAGGACCCTCTGTCTCCCCACATCCCGGCGTATAACATCGTGCAAGCATCGTGACTAGTCCGGTCGGCAGCTCCTCCCGCTCGCGCCCCTCACTACCACCATCAAGGTCGTCCATGAACATGTACACGTCTTCCACACCATCTTGCAAGACCCGCGAGCCCCACTCGACCTCGTAGAAGAATAGCTGGCTCTGCAGGCTGCGCGCGACCTTCAGCGCTGCCCTCCGGTCGCTTGTCGATATGCCGTGCACGAGAGCAAGCTCGCGCTGAATCTGCGTCTGGATGGTAGAGACGATATCCTTGCCAGTGAACGCGCTTGGGTAGGGGATGCTCCCCTTCACGTGCGTCCCTCGCGGGACCTTGTCGCGCAGCTGGACAGCGAGGTGGGATAGTAGCGAGTGATTGACGAATCGAGACTCATCATCCTCGTCTTCATCTTCCCAGTATTCTTCTTGAAGCTCGTCGTAGTGATCCGCGCTATCGTCGCGTCCAGAAGCGAGGTCGCGCAGCATCTCGGACGGACGTCGGACGATGGCAGCGCCGGCGACCGGATCCTCGTATGCGGTAGGGTCGTAGGTTGCGGGCGCGGGTTCGGGTTCAGGCATGACGAACGACGAGTCTTCGCGTACGAGGGGTACATTGGTTCGTGAGGATGCGCTCTCCGCGTAGGCATTGTAAGGAGAGGAAGCTTGATAGGGTGAGGTCGGCGAGACAAACTCTGCCTGAGTGGATGGTGGTGTGCGGTCCATCCCAGGATCTGCAAGCAATGTGAGAAACATGAACCGACGTCGATAGCCCACGACGCACATGAAGACACTGGCTCAGGAGCAGGGCTCGGTGCACGACTGCGGTTGAAACGCTCGACAGCCGGACTTGGACTCCTTGGCAGCCCGACCTTGCCACCTGGCACTTCAAGGCTATTATTGCCCCTGCGACCGTGGCGCGAGTAGCCGTTCGCCGCTGGCTCCGTGTCGGCAGCATACCCGTTTGATCTCGAGCGGCTCACAGGCTCCGTGTCCTGCACGGTGACCGCTGGCTGCTGCCGCTGTTGTCGATACGCCGAGCGACTGTCGTCGTAGCCGTTTGCTCGGCCGACACTCTGGTCTCTCGAGCGCGTGAAGTACTTCTCGTCACCCCTGCCTTGAGCAGAGATGGGCGACGAGGGTCCAGGCGAAGTCCCTGGACGTGTTGGCGTGCGCGAACCGGATATTTGTTGCTTCTGCCCATCCGCAGTCGTTGGACGCGGCGTTGGCGGCAGGCGTCTGCCCTTGCCAGACGTAGTGTGGCGGAGGTCCGAGCCGCTGGAGGAGTACGTGGTGGTGAAGGATGAGGCAGATGTTGGGTAGGAGTCCGAGGAGTTCACGTGCGGTCGATACGACGACGAAGACGAGGAATGTGATCCTTGCGTGTACGTCCGCGACGGTTCATAATGGGTTTCTGGCTCCGGCATTGCCATCGGAGTGGGAGGCAATCGCCGTGCATTGGCAGAGGATCGTGGGGAGGGAGGAAGTTTGGCCGCATATGATTGTGACTGAGCGGGAGGTGGCGGAGGAGGGGAAGGTGTGTACGAGACTGCAAGTCAATTCAGCGTTCGGTGATATGGCGCACAGCAAGGTGTACTATGTGAGACGGTGATATTGAACGGATGGGATGATTGCGGAGGTATAAGGCAAGCTGCTGCACGTTCCAATTGATGTACTCACGAGTCCTTGAGCTGCTCAGATCTGGGCTCCCTGAGCCTGCGTACAGGTTATACACGTTATCCAGGTCCTTGTCTATCGAGCTAGACCATGACGACTTGGGTGGTGGGAGGTCCTCCGCGTACGCCTCCCACACCTCGTCGTACAATCGTTGCAGATCGCGGTCCAAGGGTGCACGAGACCGGCCCTTCCCTGTGCTCGACATTCCTCTGTAAGATCTCGAGAGCTGTGTATGGTTCTCAGCAGGGCAGCAAGATGAGGGCGCGCCGCAAATGAGACACCGAGATGGAGGTTGCACTCTCAGAAGTCCTCGCCCGCCTTCCCGTGCCGCTCGCGTGCGTGGGAACAACCTACCACATTTGGCCGTCGGTGTTCTCCCGTTCCGAGTCCGCGACTCGCTTGACTCAACTCGGGCGTACTGAGTAGGCAGATATAGCTCTCCAACAGTTCACACAGCCAATGAAGGCTATCCTATGTCAAGAGAGACCGCCACGGTGGGCTAATTCAGCATGTCGAAGCTCCTGTCCTACAAGGTTTTCGAAGCTGTACGGACTACCCCTCACACAGAAATCGGGCCATAGCAGGTCGCCCACGACTTGATGAACACTCTGTGCATCCTTCCCGCTACCGCCCTTCCTTCTGATCTTCCACGTCCAAGTAGGGTCCACGATCAGATCCACGCAGGTATGCCACTTGAACTCCGTCAAGAGTGGGCAGGCAGTGGCGATCCGCCGAACCGCCTTCGCGACTTGCACGCAATGCCTTTCCTCCCATATTGGTATCAGCACCAGCTCCGTGTTGATTGTTCCGTCGGGGAGGTAGAGGTCGGGAGAATTGTCGTCAAACAGCGATTGCAACCCCTCCATAAGCCCGCGCATACCAGGCTCAACGATGATTTGCTGTTCGAGCGTCTTCATTGCTTGGCCTAGCGTGTGGTAGTCTCCGTCGCCTCTGTCATTGACGGGCGGCTCCAGATCGTCGAGCACGGCGTAGTTGGTGTGCCGGTCCCACTTCGACGACAGAAGATCGACCTTCAGACGCACGGTGCGCAGCTCCGTCCAATGACTCAATAAGCGCGCCAAGCAGGCCTGTAATGACACATTCAACCAAAGACGCCCGACTGCGACAAAATAAGATACGCACCGCCCACTCATCGAAGGTGTCGCAGCCCGCTAGCGGTCCCGAGGAAATATGCAGGCCCAAGTGCTGGACCTTCTCCAACCCCGGGACTCCTGGAAGCTGGCCGAGTATGATCGAGAGGTCGTCGGTCGTAACCTCGTCATCGGACGTGGCAAGAACTTGCTGCAGCGTAAGCTCTGAGACTGTATACGCCGCCTCCGTTTCGTCAGCGTTGCGCGTCCGCGCAAACGCGAACCCGCTAATTGGTACCCGCTTCCAGGCTTCCGTCGGCAGCCAGTTGACATTCAACCTTCGAGGATCGTCGTGGGGCTGAGAGAGCGACCTTGCCCACGAGCCCTCCCCTTGTATCGCGCGCACAGCATTGCCGAGGAGCAATGGCCGTCTCACGCATATCTGGCCATAAAAGCTGAAGTTCCCCTCTTCGATCCCCGCGTGCGTCGCGATGATATGGAAGACCTCCTCGGCCGTCACCCGCGTATCCTGCAGGCTCAGCACGCGCAGCGCCGGACACGCGTCGTGCAGCGCGAGGGTCAGGGCCCGAGGCAGCGATCGCGGACCATGGATTACAAGCGTCGTCAGCGCCGCGTGCCGCCAGTCGAGCTTCCGCGGCGGCGGGAGCGCGAAGCTGTCGACGATCTCGAAGGGCGTCTGTAAGCGAAGGGTCTTCAACCGCGGAAACGACCGCAAGTCCGGGATGGTGACGCCGCGCCACATAAGCGCTAGCGTGTGCATATGCGACGACTCCCTGAGCGCCTCCAGTATGGGCGAGCAAGACGCGTAGAGGCATATGAAGCTGCGCAGTTCCGAGGGCCGATACATATTCAAGGAAGACAGACGCCAGTCGGCGGTCCTCCTAGGAGCCGTGTCATCGCAGCCTATCTGCGGGTAGGTTCTCGGTCCATACTGCATATGTCTGAAGCGCCTGCAGGTTAGCGCCTGGACAACACGTGGCCTTTGAAAGAACCTGCTTACCGGACATAACAGAAATTACCATCTTCGTGTGCTTTACGAAGCTGTCTTTCCAAAGTCTCCCAAGGTACGGGATCAGGGTCCAGTACCAGCCTCGAGACCGACGAGGGGTACGCGAAGGCTCGTAAGCGCCGGTTTGTGGCAGCCAGCACGCCGTAGACGCTCAGTCGCGTGGGGAGCTTCTCCCAGTTGTGAGCATAGCTAGCAATGTATGCTATGAGCTCTAGGGGTAGGGTGTCGAGAGAGACCCGCTCTCGTTGCATCGAGAGCCTGCTCAAATGCGGTGGCTTGAGTGAGGGTTGAGGTCAAAGTTGAACTTGCAATGCGGCGTGCTCGGACCGTTGTTCGGGATATCACGTGAATAACTCAATGAGGACCCACAAGTCCTTGCCATTGTTTCCCGTTTTAGCATTTGTCCGTCAATGGAAGCGTCATCTGACACCTACCATAACGGAATGTACAGCAGATAATGGTATCGAGCACGGTCTACGCCATGTCGTTGTCATAGTCGTCTAGTTGACTCGAAGTAATACTACGTTCGTCGTCGGAACTATCGTCTCCCTCGTCGCTGGAAATTTCTATGACAGTGATCTCCTTCCCAGCACGCCTTTCGGTTTTTGAACTCAGTGATCTACCTGTAGAGGATGTAGCGGGGGCGCTTTTCTCCGTTGTCGTCTGACTGGGCGTCGTACTCTTCTGCTTCTTACTCCTCGCGCTCTCGTCCTCGTCTCGTGTGTTGGCTTTACGCTTATTCGGTGGCTTGATGTCTCCGTCAACGTCCATGCGAGGTGTCGCGTTCTCCGCCTCGAGAGCCCTTTGAAACCAATCCTTATCGTATTGAACGAACCGCAGGACGGTAAAGGTCATAGGTAAGCGTCCGTCGAGAAGCGCGGCCCTGATGCCGTCCACAGTGAAGTCGATGGCTTGATAAAGCAGGCGGTTTTGCCTCGCGACCTTCTCGTTCTCCTCGTTCTGCTTGGCAACGCTGATGCGCCCCTCAGCCTTGTCCGCGTAGTCTTTGGCGACGGTGGTGAGGCATGACCGGCGGACGCCCTTCAGCTGGTTGGGCTCGAGGATACCGCCCATGGTGCAGCGATAGTGCCCGCAATATAGCCATTGCTTGGCTTGGACGCGAACGAAGACAGGAAGGAGGTCTTTGTAGTCCAAAGAGCCGAAGATGATGCCATGTGTGCCAAGGCCAGGGAGTTGTGGGTGGGCGTCCCCATTGAACGTTGCGCTGTAAGCCATGGTCAGTTCATAACGGTCATACATATCATAGCAAACGAGCATACTATCGATCTTTCTTGCCTTGATTGTGATGAACACCGCGAAGGAGGCCCCCGTACGCCTGTTGAAAGCGTTGTGAGCCGGAAGTCGCGGACGCTGCGTGATGCATTACTTACCCGACTGATGACCTGTCGAGTGAAGGCTTTCGTGTAAAAAGAGTCGGTGATGTTTCCTGAGGGCCCGAGCGCGTCCAGATTCCAAAGCATGCCGCCATTCTCCGCCTTAGACAGGATAAATGGGGGGTCTGTGGTTCTCCCATTTGCGCGGTCTTCCTGAGTATGCGCCGTCGTGTCGATCGTTGCGTCCTCTGGGCCATCTGGCTCGGACTTAACGTCGCGCTCCCTAGTCTTCGACCTTCGCGCCGTTTCTCGTTTCGGAGGGGTTGACGGACGGGTAGACGAAGTAGAAGGTGTAGCGGAGCGGCTCGTGTCCTGGCGCATGGGGGTAGCATGAGGGGGTATATGTTCAACGTGTTCCTGCTTGACCTTTGGTGTGATGCTGCCTATCTCATCGTCTATCTGCAAGCAACTTTCAATGCCCTTTTCAAGAATGATATTCGCAAAACGCACCTCGATGATGTTCTGAATGCTCGTGTTCCGCTGCGAGGCCTTGCCCTTCGCATTGATCTATACCGCCTTGAGCTCATGCACGTCAAAGGAGCATAATTACCCACAAGTCGTTTACGCTCCGCGAGCAACGCATCTCGAATCCTCTGCTTGCTGGCGCGTATTGTCTCCCGCTCCTCCATCAAACGCGCACGTTCCTCCTTCTGCCGAGCTTTTTCGCGTCGAAGCTGCTCTTTCACCTCAGAAATAGCAAGCTCGAGGGATTGAACCTCGAGCATCTCCGGCGAGATGTCAGAGTCCCCCGGCTCTGTCTCTGCATGCTGAACTGAAGTCTGGTCGCTTGACATGACGGGGATTGGAGAGGCGCTGTAAGCAGCGTCGTCGAGTCCAAAATGCTAGTGAGCGAAGACAGGTAGAGGCCTAAAAACGGAATGGCGCAGTCGAATACTGTGCAGAAAAGACGACGAGAACAGAGAAACCTCAGAACTCGGTGTTCAAACCGGTATTCTCTTCGGCAATCATACTCAAAACGCGCCGGCCATCAGACTGACCTCGACGCTCCCTCACGTTCGATGGGCCTTCAGACGAAAAAGGTTCATGATATACGGTTGATAACATCTTACATAGAGCAGCCCGCATAGACAGCGAGCGAGCAAAGTTCTCAACGATAATCCCACGCTCCCATAACCATATTTCCGGAATGCCTGACGCTCAGCGCCACAGTCGAGAGACAGCGCATCAGAAGGTTGGCGACTTGCGAATCTTGCGGGTGCGCTCGAGGACGATATCGCTTGCGGCCACAGCCACCGTAGCCAGCTGACGCGGGTGAAGGCAGTTTACTATGACGCGCGGCAGCCTGAGCAGCTTGGAGTCATGACGTGGACGAGGCCGTCCTTCCAGATATTCGACAGGCTGCACCTCCTCACGCCAATTCCCCACGAGGGAGTGCAACCGAGACGCCGAAGGCCGCTCACCAACGTCATAATCGTCGCAGACGGCGGAGGGAGCCATGGAAGGATGTATGGCCGACTGGATGGACTGTTGGGTGCGCCGTTGGAGGGAGCCGAATGATGTCTCCAACATTCGCTGCTGAATAGTGGGCTTTGGAGGGTCAGCCCCAATACCGCAGCCCTCGAAGAAAGACAGCAGGCAGGGCGCACAGGCCGCAAGGATTTCAGGGTCACTGACCCGCGCAAGCGCGTCCGGGTCACGCAGGTTGAGTTTGCGGTTTTGCAACGTCGTCCACACGGAGAAGCACACGGACGCCGGATGCGCATACGTCTTGAAGATGGGATATGCTTGAATCCGACTGGGCAGCACCTCGCCGGTGATCGGGTGGATGCCGCAGTTTCTGTCTTCGAGAGTTTGCTCACCCAGATGACCGAGCTGGCAAAGTTTATGTGCGATCGCGCGTCCCTTTTTGCTCAGTGGAACGAAGAAGTAGCGATAAACGCCGGATTCACTGAGACGCTGTCAAGGGTGAGAATGGTGATATGTACACGCAGACACGAGCTTACCTCCATGAATACAGGTGCAAGTTTTGTGTGCAGCCGGCCCTTGCTTTCCGCGTCGCGAACGAAGGCCATCGTTTCTTCATACGTCTTGAATGTTGGTACAAAGATGAAGTCACCGTTACGAAACAGCTCAGCTGCATCCGAAGGAACTAGTGGGTTGTGCATTAGACCAGGACCAGGTAGCGTGCCACTCGACATACGCGAGATCTGATTCCAAGGCGACGCCATATACATGTCAAAACCGAGATACCAGAAGAGCCCCCATTCCTGTGCTAAGTGTAGTCGCTGAAAAATTCCAAGTTGAGGTAGTGTAGTTACATGAACACGAACGCCACTCACCACATTGGGTGGCACGACAGACTTGTCAACGAGACGGATGACAGCGTCCTCCTTCGGACCCTCTAACGAGTTCAGGACATCATCAAAAGCGGCTTCGAGAGTATCCGAGGAGGAAAGATTGGACATAGTAAATGTGTGGTGTGGCAGGTAGGATGCAGAAGGTAAAAGAGCGCAAGCGCCTTGGTTCAAGCCGTGGGAATCTAGTCACGGTGTAGGCCAACCAGTCACATGACAAGGCCTTTCGGCAGGCGCATACATTTGGGACCGCCCACAACCAGAACGACCTCCTTCAAAGCCCTACCAAGCGCCACGCGCGGTGACCGCCGCCTTCGCTTCCGCGCCGCTGAGCACCAAATCCAGCCCTTCGTCCGCCAGGCTCCGTATCGACGCGTCAAAGTCTATGGGAATGCGCAGGACAGCTCTCCGCAGCTTCCCGCGCTGTAAGCGGGTGCTGAGCATATTCTCTATGCGCGCCTGCGTGACGTTCAAGGTTCGAAGGTCGATGCTGAGCTCGGCAAGGTCGGGGGTGGGCTGATCACTATTGGTGTTCGTCACAATCATGAGCCAGCTAAATATCCAGTCGAACGTAGTCTTGTCGTCCATGGCCGAGCGCGTGTCCTCGAAGCTGAGCGAGGTGAGCTCAGGCACTGCGCGTAGGACGTCAGTCAGCTCCTCGATGGAGAGGCCGACGCGGTGGAGGGCGAGGGTGGAGAGCGAGCATCCCGACCTGCTTAGCAGGTTCAGGAACTCCAGCTGCGGCCACTGGCGGAGGTTCTCGCGCCAAAAAGCGATATGAAACTCCTTTAGCGAGGGCAGCGTGAGGCGGTTCAGCAGTGACGCCGTCCTGACGGCCCAACTGCCGCTAGAGAGGTGCAGGGCACGAATGGTGGTGTGGGTGAGATGCTTGTGAATGTGGTCACTGCCCGCGCCGTTCGCGTCGTCGAGGACGTCATGTACGCTGAGGCGCTCGAGGGCGGTGCAGTCGGCGACGCACTTTATGACATCGTCGACTGTCCAGCCGTGGACGGTGAGCGAGGTGAGCCGCGTCCAGGGCAGGTCGAGCACCGGACCAAGCACCTCATTCCAGAGGGTGACACTCTTGAGCATAGGGCAGTGGCGGAAAGTGTCGACCACGCGGGGGAGTTTATGCAGGCCCATATTGAGCCGCGGGAGGGAGAGCGATAACGACCGAAGGAGGGGCAGCTCGCCCTTCATGGATTGGAATTCGGGAAGTTCAAAGTGGTCGTCCGGGATGTGGAGGTGTGCTGTCTGCCAGCGGCTGCAGGTGCGCAGGAGGGGTGCAATCGCGAGGTCTGAGTTATGAAGCGATTCGAAGCGGAAGTTGACTGTGAGGGGCAGGTCCCCAGACCGAGCTAGCGCATCCATGGCGCGCTCGAAGACGCGTGCATTGCGCGCGCCAGAGGGACCGTAGAGATGTATGCGCGCCCGCGCCCAGATGTGGGGGTTGCCGAGAAGGACGGCATGCCAGCGGCGGCAGACAAGGGCGAGGTCACCGATGAGGTGCGCGTCTGGCGCGGTTGAGAATACAGAGAAGATGGGCCCATCTACAGCGATGATGAGGGTGTAGAAGATCGCCTCGAGGACTTCGTCGGGGAGCGCGTCGATAGACATGGGAGTCGAGATGCCGCCTCCAGTCGCCCAGGGCTTTATACTGGTTTGTAGATACCCGAGAGACCGCTTTAGGAGCATTCGTGGTGTCCGCGCTACGAGTTGCGCGGCCGACGACAAGCGCTGGATGGGTGCTGCTGGGTGTCAGTGGGCCACAGCCAAGGCCCAAGGCCGGAGCCCGCGATCGACATGATCGACCATCAGATTCCTCATTTGACTTGAACGCCGCGGATGACGCTGAGCAGATGGCGCCTCCCACTCAGACTCTCCCTTAGCAGGCCCTTCTTTTCCTCAGCCATGTCGCGCGGCCAAAAGGGCCCAAACCGGGCAGCCGATACGATGGACTGGTCCGCGTCCGTCCTGACCACCCTCTCGTCCGACACCGAGCCGTCCGTGCTCGTGACGTTCCCCCACGCGAAGTACATCTTCAATGTGTCGGAGAACACGAATAGGGCGTTCCTGCAGAACAGCAGCAACTGGAAGAAGATCCAGGGCATGTTCTTCACGCAGGCGAGCGTGCAGCGGATGGGCGGTGCGAGTGGTGCGTGGAGAGTTGCGCGATCAGTGTCTCCGCGCTAAACCCGATCCCAGGACTGCTCATGACCTTTGCGGATGCGACTATCCAGAAGTTGAATGTCGTCGGCCCTCCGGGAACGGGGCACTACCTCGCTAGCGCGCGATCGTACCTCTACAGGTAAGTCTACCCCGCGCCACCGCACATTGAAGGCTCAATTCCTCAGGAATACCATGGCCGTAGAGGTCACAGACGTGCCAATGACCAAGTCCCTGGACACACTACCCCAGCCTGTTCTGAAGGACCGGGACATCTCCATCTACGGTCTTCCCGTCTTGCCTGACACTATCTCTACTTCCGAGCGCTCCCCCTCCCCCTCTAACCTCAAGCGGAAACGCGAGCCCTCTCCTGAACGGCCCTCGAAAAGGACGGATGCGCCGGCCGAGCGTATGGACGCGTCCTCGGTACCAGCAGACGCGCCCTCTGCTCAGGTCGACGCACCTGCCGCCGCCGCCTCCGCAAACCCCAGTGACGTCACTCTGGACTCTATCCTGGCACGCGAAGACTTCACGCCTGCAATGCTCTCCGGTGCTCACGCGACGGAGTACATTCAACGCGTCCATGGATGCATGTTCTCAAAGCAGACGCAAGGTGGCGGAAAGAAGGGTCGCAAGCAGCAGAACCAGCAGGCCAAGGGCTCGGGGCCGTATGATGCGAATGCGCCAGGCGAGGTACGCCCTCCCTGCAAACACTATATTACGGTCGACGACTGACTTCCATACGCGCGCAGCCAGACGTATTCCGTCGCGGCAGCCTACCACCAGGTTTTCATGCCCAACTGCCTCCGCCAGTCAACGTCGACCCATCCTCGTCAAGATCACCGCCAACACTCGCTTATGTCGTCCTCGGTCCTCGGATCCGCGGTAAATTCGAGGCGGCTGCTGCAACAAGACTCGGTGTACCCTTTGGCCCTCTGCGTGGAGATCTCGCGAAAGGCCAGAACGTTACCGTCAAGGTGCAAAATGAGGCGGGCGAGACCGTCGAACGCATCGTACAACCGAGCGATGTCATGTCGGAAAGCATTCCACCGAGCGTAGGTACCTCCCAACGACATGCCGTCACTCGCCTGACCGTGCACTTTGCAGGCCGTCCTCATCCTCGACGTCCCAAGCCCCGCTTACATTCCTTCGCTCCTGGACTCCTTCACGAATGCGCCACTTTACTCCCGGCTGCGCTCTCGCAAGGAGGAAGATACAAAGGACTATGCCACCCGCGCGATCTTTCACAAGCTCGGCAAAGGCGTGCTGGACGATTCACGATATGTGGAGTTCATGAACGGGTTCCCGGAGCAAACACATGTCAGTCGCTATCTTGCTGATTCTAGCCGTTCATACATACTGACTACGCACTCGCAGCATATCGTCGCATCTCGCGACCACTGTCCGGACCCCATCACGATGACCAGTGCTGCATTCAGCCAGTTGCGTCTCAACGTACTTGACCCGGACATCTTCAATGTGCCAAAATACTCCCTAGAGGCGAAGAAGCCTCTGAAGGGTACGTGCATACTAAGTTGCAGGTACAATGGTCAGGAAATCTGACGCACCACTGGCAGACATCGCCAACCTACCACCCAGCACCCACGTCATGACCACCGACACGCAGGTCCACATCCGCCCACCCAGTCCACCCAAGCGCGACCCCTACGCACAGGACAAGTTCCATCCCGTCTGCCAGGCGCCCGTCGAGCTCACGCCCGCGACGCGGGAAGCGTTCGATAAGGCGCAGGCGGTGGTCTCGCAGCGTATCGCTGAGGGTGCGGTACCGAAGCTTCCGGGGTCGGACGTGACGGTGCTACCGCTGGGGACGAGCAGTGCGGTACCTAGCAAGTATCGGAATGGTGAGATCGTGAATGTGGGATGGAGGGACGAAATGGTGCTGACGTGTGCCATCAGTTTCCTCGACCTTGATTCGTATACCGGGCCATGGGAGCATCCTCCTGGATTGTGGCGAGGGAACGTGGGGGCAGCTCGCAAGGGAATACGGGACGGATGAGAGCGCACAGGATAACGTCTATGACGTCCTTCGCGACATCAAGTGCATCTTCGTCAGCCATTTGCATGCAGACCATCACGGCGGCCTATCGACATTGCTGGCGAAGAGGAGACAGGTATGCTTTCGTCGTCATACCAAAGAGCTACGACAGAGTGCTGACTGCTGTGCTAGCTGGACCCGCCACCGAAGGACCCGCTGTTCGTGTACTCGATCCGACGCGTGCATCTGTACTTGCGCGAGTTGCAGATGTTACAAGATCTCGGTATCGATGACCCGGCCGGTAATGGCGTATATGGAATGCTGTCCGAGGGCCTGCACTGGCGGAATACGGGCTCGTATCACATCAATGGCCGGTATACCTTGGGCGGCAGTGAAGAGTGGACGGACATCAATCTGTACGTCGGCTGCCTTCGCGATACGTGAACGAGCGCTCTGACAAAGTAATCAAGGACGACAAAGCGCTATCGCCAGATGTGCGAGTTGCTCAACCTGCGTAGCTTCTTTGCGGTGGACATGTTGCATCGTACTCGCTGCTACGGATGCGTCATCAAGCACAACGATGGCTGGAGTATATCGTGAGTGCATAGTCTGTTGGGTGTACGACATCGCTCACAAGTCCGTAGCTTTTCCGCGGATACCATGCCTACAGATCGCCTAGTCTGGGCCGGCAAGGGCTCGACGGTCGTCATCCACGAGGCGACAATGAACGACAACGAGCGCGAGCTCGCGGCGCAGAAGGCGCACAGTACCGTCGGACAGGCCATCGAGATCGCTGAGAAGTGTGTCCTCCCTCCACCACCCTTCCTCTATTTGCTAACCCTCACCCAGGATGTCCGCCGACAACGTCCTCCTTACGCACTTCTCTGCGCGCTACCCTCGCTTACCACCCGCCGTGCTGAACCGCTCCGGCGAGGCGACCGCGCGCCCGCTCGTCACAATGGCCTTCGACCACGCGCGGATGACGATCGGGACGATGTGGAAGGTGAACACGTACCTGCCGGCGATCAAGCAGTGCATGGAGGACTCGGCGGACGCGGATGATGAGGGGGTCGATGCGTCGGTGACGGTGGAGGTGGATGTGGTGTCGTAGCGCATATGCGCGTGCTTGTATAAATGCGAAACTTTCGCTCCCCTCACTTGCAATCCTCGTCAGATGTCCGATGCTATCGGGCAGACCTGGCATTCAGTCGGTTTGACTGGTTCGCTGTTGCGAATACTACATGAGTCCTCGGATGATGAATCTGGCAGATGCGGCAAAGTTGTTCGATTGGTATTTGGAGGTCGAAGAAGAAAAGCAAGTCCGAATACTACAACTACTGAAATTTACTGAAAGGGTGATTATATAAAAGGTCGAGTCCATGCTAGAGTAGAATAAGGGTATCATGGATGCGTCAAGAACACGGCAGCGGAAGTGAGATCCAGGAGATATAGAAGAAACAGAGGAGAATATAGGAAACCAGACAGTCCATCCATTATAAGAAACCAACCAAAGACCTCGGCGCAGAGCATGCGGCTGCTAGCAGGCGGCTACTCACTTTCGTCAGGTTGCACCTGCGCGACGACTCACTCTGATCCATCTTCGTTGCTGAGACCTGCTTCATCTCGGCCAGCGTCCGCCTCGTCTTCTGCGGGACCATGCAAGGTGGTACCTCGATGCGCTCGAAATTAATGCGCAACCGCCTGCTGGGCCGCTCGGGCTTGCGCGCGGCAAGGGCGACCAACTGACGACGAAGCTCCTTGCGCTCAGCCCTCGACTGCGCGCTCCTGGCTGCCCAGTGGCGGGCCTCGGCCTCGCGCTGTGCGGCGGTCTTGATCGCGCGCTTGCGCTTCTTGTCGGCGAGGATGGCGTCGGGCGAGTGTGGGTGACGGTTCACGAGCTCGTCCATGATGGGCGGGGAGCAGCGCGGCAGAAGGGACTCGTCAAGAGGAGCAGAGGCAAACTGACGAGGAGAAGTGGAATAGAGCTCCGGACGAGCAGGCGATGCGTGCATGGCAGCAGTCGAAGAATCGAGCTGCCTCAGAGCGTTGTAGGCGTTCGTGTGGGTCGGTTCAGGCAGCGGCGGGGGCACAAACGGCTGGAAGAGGCGTCCAAATTGCGGCGCCACAAACTCTTGAGATGGATGGTACGGCAAGAAGGGGACAGTGTAGTTCTCGCTGTTCGGCGAGGTGTCCATCGCATCGGGGTCGGGGAGGCAGATCTCCATGGCGTACGGGTCGTCGACGTCCATGGGCTCTTCTTCTGGGAAGTTAGTGACAGCGGTCCAGGTGCTCTGAGCGAAGCTCGTGAGTCAGAGACGGTACGATGTGCATTGGAATGCACACATACCGGCAACCCGAACGCGCTGGCCGTGGAGGGGGAGGGATTGAAGCTAAACTTCGGTATGCGCGCCTTGTAGGCGGCAGCGAAGGCGTTGGGGTTGCAGTTAAAGGCGCTGGCGATGGTAGGGGGTTTCTGTGGTACAGTGAATGGAAGTATCAGCTTCATGGGAAGGACACCCACCTGCAGTGCAGGCTCACTGGCCTGGCCAGAGGGGAGCGGAGGGTTGATGAAGGTGGTGGTGGAACCGCGCGCGCCGGTCTGCATGGGTGGGAAGGCGCTACGACGCACTACAATCGCATTAGGATTGGTGATGAATGCGCTGGTGTGGATGGGGTGGGTGGCAATGGTGTTCTGCGGGAAGGCGGATGAGCCGGACTGGTTCCCGGTGATTGAGAATGGTAAGGCGGCAACAGGCGGCGCATCGGCGAGGTGGTTCTGTGCGGCTCATCAGCTGCGTCCTTCCCTCGGGACCGCGAGTGAGCTCACGGTAACATCCTTGAGGGGAGGTTGGCTGCTGCGAGAGCCGAGGGAAATCGTGTTGGCGCCCGATGCGAGCTGCGCTTGGGTCTTGGAGCCGTTCAGGCCGATGGCGTCGAAGGAGTTCACGAGGGAGTCGGGATCCATAGTTTGCTGATTCCGAGTGCGCGGGCTTGCACTTGAGCTGCGCTTCAGGCCAAATGCCTCGGGAGAGGCGGCAAACGTGGTGGAGGTAGAGGAAGTCTGGACGGCCATTGGTGGATGTATAAATTGGATGGTGAATTGGCGCTGGGCTGTCTGGTAGCGATGGACCCGATGTGTTTCTCAGCTTTAGTTGGGAAGTATATGGAAGGTCTTCTTGTACAAAGCGCCGCCGTATTATACCTGCCCACATCCCCGCGGGCGCTGGGTCAAAGCCTGCAGACGTCAAGAAGGTCGTGGCATTGTGATCCAGAAGGGTCACAAAGGTACTGCTTCTTGCGGCTTCGACGACACGAATCGTATGCCTCGTGCTGATGATGAGCACATTGTCAATTCAGTAGCGAGAAGTGGGGCACTTATCGAGGTCCATGTACCCGGCTTTGAACAGCGCTCAGGGTGCTGGTTGCCATGAGGCAGGCTGTGCTTTATGTTAGCAACGGCGGGTCATGGCAGATATCGCATGCGGAGAAGCGGTTCCTCAACAGCATCGCGAAGGGCGTCCGGCCTGCCGCTGATTACTGTGGCAAATCGACGAGGACGAGGGTGCTGTAGCCGGCAAGAGCAGCTGAGCAGAACGACATGAGTTGTCGCGATCAAGCGGCGATCAACGAAATGCTTCCGCGTTGCTTCCGGTTATAGCATGTTTCTCCTTTTGGAAGCTTCCCAGAGGCGCCCATGACATTGTGGCAATCTCAACCGAAACGTCGATAGGTAGACAGCTCAAAGAATGCAGTAGCTAGCTACGACTACCCCACGTTAGAGGGCTTTGCGTCACAGACGATTTTGCCGTCTGCAATCAGGCCTGGCTTTCGGAGAGTGCATCTTGTGTCAGATATCTTGACCCCTTTCCTGCGTGCGAATGGGTTCGTGCAGGTGTACGACCACGTGACTATAAAAATGCGTTGATGACATTGTCACGTTAGTAACGGCGGCAGTCGATTGATTGCTTGCCTCCTTCCATCATCTACCTATCGCCACTCAACAATCATAATGTCCTTCGAGCCCAGCGACTTCACCATCTTCAACGCTACGTGCCCTATGACGGGAACCTCCAACGCCTTGGAGGTAGTTGGTTTGATTCAAACTTACGAGGCAAGGCACAACGATGATCAGACGGTCAGCGGCTTTGGATGATGTCTTTCGTTCATAGAACTGACCGTTCTCTAGATCGCACGCATAGAATGGGCGTGGGGCTTACCTAGGGGTGGCTTCTCTTACTATCTTTTTTCACCACCCAATGTTATCTACCGTACGCTTCATCGTCTTCGATCCCGACGTACCACTGAGTAAATTCCAGTGAATGAGGGCGTCGCACAACTGTACTGCGTCGGTCACTTCCTCCTACTCCCGACATACAAGACGTATCTAGACGCTTTGCACTTCATGCAGCGAGCTGCCTTCAAGGACCGTGACCAGACTGACCGCAGTCCTCGACGTCCACTCACAGCTGTGCGTATCTGGCCGATGTCCTCATTTCAGTGACTGACCATCCTCTAGCTGTCACCACCAAATAAGCTCTATCGCTATGTCTTCGTTCCCCTGACAGACGTCGGACGTGAACTCCAAAACAAGCTTCAATTTCAATCTCAGACCGACGAAGACTGGAATTGGGGTATCAACCCAGTAACCGGGAAAGCATTGCCGAAGCGCAGCAAGTCCTATCCCGTTGTAGAGGCGCACTCACACCCCGTGTCCATGTCCTGGTTTGCGCGGGACATGATCCACCGCATCGGCAAACGCGCACCTGACGTCGAGTTATCGCCGTGGCGGCAATGTATGGAGAGCTTGCTCGCGCACTGGGGTGTCGGCACATCCGCGCATGTAGAAGCACCACAATGGTTTGTGGATGACGACGACAAGGGCGCGGACGACGAAACGCTGTATGGCTCCGAGGCCACTGGCTACTGGCCTATCCTCGAGCCACGTACTGAACATCGCCTTCCCAAGTACGCTTCGTCGGACGGCACGGACGACTCGCACTACAGCGTCCGCGTACCGAACTGGCTCAGCGAGGTCATGCGCCCCGAAACCAAGCCTTCCAGAATCCCGAAGTTGGCTCAACTCTCGACGAAGGGCTCTCGCGTCCAACAACTCGCAAACGCGGCGAAGGACGAGTATAGCAGCTCGCCCTGTCGCAAGGTCCACGAGTCCGCGTGGCAGCGTCGCGAACCACCCACTTGGCTCAAGCGGGCGCGCAACGTTCCATCGAGATCGTTCACGAGCAGCGACTGGGCCATGTTCTACTATGGCGTTTCCTTGGAAGCTGCCCGTGCGCCTCACCGCGAAAGGCGCCGGACCTACGCATCGCGCATACCGCGACTTACCTGGCCCTCTCGACGAGCTATCTGATTAACGCAATCCGCGCCCTCGTCGAACACCAGCGCTTCGATGCCGCCACGCCCTACGATTCCGGCGACAAGATTTCTTATCCCCAGCGATAGCTGCCTGGTGTAAATCATCTATGGCAGTGCCTGAAAATTCTTGCGCCTTACCAGGACCTGCTGCCGCCGTCCCCGATCGCTTTGGCCGCTACTGGTTACGATGGTTTTCCAGCGCACGAAGGGCTGCACCGTTTCCTAGCCGTCATCGCATCCACCCCACCGAACCCGTCGTAGCTGCTGTATCTCCGGGGAGCATTACGCACCTCACGCGCCATCCGGATCGAGTCCCTTCCGCGTCGTCTGTTGTGTACGTGGCGCCGGATGGCGTCTCTGCGCTACTCCCCTCCGCCGCTTGGACTTTGCTGACGCTTAGAGCAGCGAGACGGCGATGGCGGGCGGTCATCCAGTCGTTCGGTCTCGGACGGCCTCAGTCCGCTCCTTGCGATCATCCTCGACGCACGCTTCCGCCTGGCGTACGCTGGATCGAGGCTACCACGTGTCTTGCGCGAGTATTCTGATAGCGAAGAGCTTCCAGCGGTGTTGCCCAATCTTATTTTGGGTCTCCAGTGTTGTTATATCTACATCGACGTCTTCACCTTAGTTTGTTTACCCGGACGATTTTTCTCTCCATCTCCGAATTGCATCATTGCAGTATTTTGCCTCTGCAGTCAGAGGCACCCACCCATATGCGCGGGAGAGAGAACGGTCGAGAATTCGGTGCGCTGTTGACCGTCCCTTGCGACAGGCAAGATCGGAGGCTTGGGCAAGTTTGCCTGCACTGGTTGGCGTGACATTACGCGACAGATGATGGTCACGGTCAGAGTGACCGCCGCTGTCCCCGCTTTCCGTTCAGACCTCCACCACACGCCTACCTGCTTTTCGCCACTCGGCCTCTACATGTCTCCAGATATTGCCGGACCGGCTTGCTTTCGTTGGAAGTGCGTGTTGACCGGCAGTACCTCCGATTTAGAACTCGTACGCTTGATTCATGGCCGTGTGGCTACGGACGGTGACCAGCACCAGGTCAGTAATTCCCTGGTTGCCACACCTTTCGTCAGTCGAATTTTTTGGCAGAAAGCGCGCATGGAATGGGCTTGGGGCCTCCCAAGAGGTGGCTTAGCCTACTACCTCACGTCGCCTCGTAACGCCGTCATATGTATGCTCTCGTCTGGCTAATATAAGGTGAAGTACTCACAAAGATCCTTTACCAGTGCGCTCTGATATGGCGGATATGCTCTGCCATGGGCATTTTGTACTCTTTCCTACCTTCAGGACTTACATGGACACACTGAAGTTCAGCGAGTGCGCCGGGATCAGGGATCGTGAAGACAGTGACCGCAGTCCGCGACGTCCGCTGACAGCAGTGAGTAGTAACATGTATTTCACTTCGTGCTTTTGCATTACTGAGGCTTACTCCAGCTGCTGCCGCCTGATCACCTGTATCGCTACATACTCTTTCCGCTCACCGACACTGGGCGACAATTACAGAGCCGACTGCGGCTTCCTTCTCAGACAGCGGAGGACTACAATTGGGGAGTCCATCCGATCACTGGGAAACTCCTTGACGAGCGAGCAAAGTCGTACCCCATCGTGGAGACGCCCTCTCACCCTGTATCGGTCTGCACTCACACCAACAACTTCTTCCGCTACGTGAATCATCGCGCCGACGCGGATGCGCTCAGGCCGTGGAAGCAATGCCTTGCGCGTTTCCTCCCCCAATGGGGCATTGGAGATTCGTCCGTCATCGAGCCACCTCGATGGTTCTTAGACGATGACGAGAAACATTGGGACGATGAATCGCTGTGCAGCTCCGAGGCTACTGGGTACTTGCCTATTCCCGAATCCGACGCCGACCATCGGCTGCCGAAATATGTGTCGTCGGGCAGCACCGACGACTCGCACTACAGCGCCCGCGTATCGAGTTGGCTCGACGAAGTTGTGGTTACAGAAGTCAGACCCTCGAAGATACCGAGGCTCGCTTCTTCCTCGATGAAGGACTTTCGCGTCGCCCAACTCGTGGCTGCGCCGGCTCTGCCGAAGGGCGACTATAGTAAGTCACCGGCGCAGCCTCGCCCCTCGCCTTCCTGGGTCAAGCGGACGCATAACGTTCCATCGCAGACATTTACCAGCAGCGATTGGGCTCTGTTCTACTTCGGCGTCTCTTTGGAAGCCAATTGTGTACCTCGGCGTCAGACCTGCGCACCGTGTCCCGATCGCTCTTCTCGACGAGTTGCTTGACGGACAACATCAACCTCATGCATACCTTTGACTTTCCGTCAGGCTCACAACCACTCGATGGTGCGGCCTCAACCTACTACAGCGCTTAGAACGTCGACCGCATACCTGCCTCCCGTATCGGCCATCACTCTGGATAATAACTTTTTCTTCGGCGCGAGCGTCAGGCCCCTGCATGGGCGCGCCATCCGGGACGAGCGTACTGAAGGCCGTCCGCTGTACATATATCACTCAAGACCTGCTGCTCGCGCGTCGTCAGGTTTTGCTCCGACTCCCTGTGCTAGCGCCGAGTACCAGTCGACTGATCTGAAAGGATTCCGTAGTACTTGTATCTGCTGTATTGTGTTGCACCAATCTATCTCAGTCTGTCAGCTGCTTGAAAGCTGCTTCTCTAGGCTCTGTATGGATTGTTTGTTCTAAGTTCACAGCTATGTAAAAGGATTACTTGTGCATCCCGCATGAAATCTCCGTCTTCGCAATGCAGTGTGAAAAATCAGACGGATGCAACACATACGTCTTCAGCGCCCTCATGGTCTAGTGGTAAGATACCTGCTTTGGGTGTTCAGATCCTTGCAGGTGATCCTCGGTTCGAACCCGGGTGGGGGCCTTTCCTTTTGCTTTTTTGTTGAAGGCCTATGGATGGTCTTGACCATCTAAAAATCATTTTACACAAAGGTGCAAGCATTACAGGAGGAATGAACGCCGGAAGTTCGAATATACAGTTGCGATCAAATTGATGGCCAAAAGTTGCCTTTTTCGGCGACGCGTTACAGAATTTCTTGTCGTTCTGTGAAGCCGGAGTATACCAACTCTCCCCCTACGCCTGGGTCCTTCCTGCACATAGTGTGAGGGAAGTGCAACAGAGGGCTTGTCATAGTGAGAGTTAGATCCTCTCCAAAGTGGTTTCGACCCTCAACCATGGCCATAGCTATGGAACGGCAGCGATTCAAGTCCACCCTCCCTCAATAAGGTGAGATGTACCGTTTGCAGGGCAAGGACCCCGAGAAACTGTTGTACTACAAGATATTCCCGTTAATCCGCACCCGATATCTCTCTGACCAGTTTAATTGCCACAGATGTTAGGTGAAGGGGAAGGGGCCAGGGGGGACAATAGATGTGGATAACGATACGAGAAGCATGTAGAACTATCGATTGCTGTGTACGTTAGAGTAGAACCACTGTGCGTGACCAGGCAAATGGGGATGGGTTCAGCGGGAAGTAAGCAGAGTCGGGCCAGCCACGGAATAATAGAGGTGCGAGTGCTTATGCATAGAGGGAACGGTATGTCTACGACGATGACAAGGGATTCGGGTCAAGGAAGGATGGAAACAATCAAGCGGGAGGGCTATAGGTACAGCAAATACGGAAAGCGGAACAACGATTGGTATATTCAGACGGAGGGGATCCAATAGCGATGTAGAAGAGGAACTTTGTACAGAGGGTAGAGGAGTGATTATGAGTAGCGACGCGGGCAAAGAGACGTGGTCCAGGTCATGTTCGATTCGGCATGAACTTCTTGGACGGCGAGAAACTTGACAGTGACATTGAATAGCGCTTCGTGAAACCTTTCAACCTATGCAGGCGAGACGGGCTTTCCGGGGGCGGACGGGACGCCTTGGGGTCAGAGTTCATCCACATAGAGGGGATAGTTCGTTTGGGCAGCGCTGCGTGCACATCAGCAATCATACTCCTTACTAGTCATAAAGACTGCACTTACGACCCAACGAGTCATCCTGTTCTCCAAGGTCATCCGCCGACTTGCCTTGTCGGTGCAAGCCCGACGCACGCGGCGTCTCTTGAATCTCCTCCATAGAGTGTGCTCCCGTCAAGCCATCCCAAGATGACCCAAACTCGCTACCATCGCCAGGAATGAGCGTGATATCATCAATGTTTGTCTTGCGCGAGAGGCCACCAATCTTGATGCTCGACTGACATACGGGCGGCGAGAACGGCGATGCACGGCGAGCTATGGGTGACGCGTCCGGCCGTGCTGTGAGAGGGGAGTCCGGATTGAGGCGAGTCGTGATGGGCGCAGAGATGTCTAGGCGAGTCAGAGGCGGCATTTCGGGGCGACCAGATAGTCCGTCGGAGGTCGCGAGCCCTCGGCGCGAGACAGACTTAGTCCTCAAGCGCGGCGCGCCCGACGACAATGGCGTAAACACCGGCTTGCCGCGCGAGAGCAGACCGTCGCTCGTGCTCGGGCGCGTAGGATCGCGTGGGCGTTTCTTCTTGCCGCGAATGGTATCCCAAGCGCCGCGGATCGATTCGTGCTTGTTGCCCATGTCGAGGCCGAGCCGGTCACCTATCGAGCTGGACGGACCGGAAGAGCCCTCGGTCGACGGCTGCGGCAGGGTATGCAGGTCGGACGTACTGGGCAGCGCACCATTGCCGAGAGGGGTGATGGGGCTCGCCTCGTCTCCGCTGAGGTTCAAAAACGAGTTCCGCTTGAACGTGATAGGAAGAGGGTTCTGCATCGCTCCCCGGGACTCTTCTAACGGCGGCTCCTCGTGCATAGGGTCCTCGGGCTCTAGCACGGCAGCTCCCGGGGCAGTTGATGCTGCTGCTGCGGTCTCCAAGGCTTTAGCGGGCGCCATCGCCTGGGACATCACTAGCGACAACCTGGGCGTCGGGCGCCTGGCGGGGTACGCAAGCTGCTCCTTGGGTGCCAATTGCTGTTGCGCGGGGCTGGGCATGGGTTCTGGCAGAGGAGGAAGCTCTGCTGCGAGACGCGCTGCAGGTACTGGCGATCTTGGCTTCGCAGGGGGAAGAGTGGAGGACGGTACCGCCGACAAGCCTGGCATAGTCGCTGCACGCGCAGGCAGACGTAAATTGCCGGCCGTCGTCCGCATGCTGCGCTGACGAGCCGCCTTGACGAGCGTGACCCGCCGCGTGCTCCGTGCGCTGCGCGTACTCCTCGCGCTCCTGATGCTTGCGCGATCATCCTCCGGCTGAAGGGAGACCATCGACGTGGGTGGCGCTGTATTTGTGCGCGTCGGTGGCACAGCGGTCAGAGGCGTGCCCGGAATGGGCGCTAAAGGAGTCGGAGGCGTCGCGCTGACCGGCGAGAACGTCGCAGTAGTCTGCGACAGCACTGTAGAGCCCACCGACGCCCTGAAGTTTGCCCCAAACGTCGGCGTCGCCATCGGTCCTGAGCGCGGACGCGTGTATTCCACGACGTTTGACCCAGACCCAGTGGTACCAGTGGACATGACAGAGTCGTGCCGCGCAGGAGCAGGCCGTGCGCGCTCGACCTCGTCCTTCATCGGTGGCGTGAAGATGGCGGCCTCCGGAGTAGTCGGTTGTTTCGGCGATTCCGGGTCCGTGTTTGGACTGAGCTGCGCGGCGGCGAAGGCACGGAGGGTGAAGATCGATGGGCGCGGAGAGAGGGTGCCATTGACGGGGACGACCTCCGCGCGGTGGATGATGGCCTCGCCGCTGTCTGCGAGCTCGCAAAGGGCCTGAGTGTCGTTTATCGTCGTGGTATCATCGCCTTGACGTGAATGGTGATCATCCTCGATGTCGCTGTCGTCTTCCGGGTCGCTGTTGTCGTTGACTGGAAGACGAATTTCCTGCTCCGCGTCGACGGTCCCAAAAGCCATGGTGTCGCCGACACCGAGTATGCTGCCGCCCTCGGACATAATTTCCTCGGCAACACGTTCCGCTTCGTCCTCAATTTGATCAATCTCCTGGGCCATCTTGTGCGCCTGGTTCCATGCCTCGTCAACCTCAGCCTCGAGCTGGCTGATACGCTCGCGTGCCGTGCTAAGCTGGGTAGAGCGACGGCCGTAGCTAGTGTTGAGCTGGGTGCATATGCATCAGCAAGCGCCTAGACGAATTGCCGCTCCACAAACCTTCCTCAGCGCGATCGCAAGGGCGCTGCCCCAGTGTTGGTCGAGAAGGCGGTTGATTTGCGCAGTATGGTCGACTGCGCGCACCATCGCCTCCGTACATGCGTCGCACTCGGCCATTACGTCGGAAAGCTGCTTGGCGATGTGGGCTGAGAATTCTGCGGCGTCGGCGCTGCCTGGGTGCGCGGCGAGCGCCTGCAGAAGCATAGTGCGCCTGTGCACGCCGAACCGGTAGCGAGCCTGCGCGGATGCTCGTGCAGCGTCCAGGCGCGCGAGCTCGTTAGGGAGGGTGTGATCAATGCGGCGCACAGGGAGGATGCGGATGTACGACTCGCGTGCCGATGATCGTATGGCGCGCGAGACGATCTCCTGCAATTCTTCCGAGTCGAGGGTCCCTGCAGCCAGTCAGATCCCGTTCAATAACATTTGACGGCCACTCACATAGCGCAGCCTCGAGGGGAAGACCCTTCCATTTGACGGGCTGGGACTCAAACGACACCGACGGCGGTGGTGTTAACGAGGTCGCTTTTTGGAAAGGCGCGACAGGGGATGAGGAACCAGTCGTCGAGGTCGAGGAAGGTTGAGGGGAGGGTGTCAGGCCAGAAAGTCCTTCGATGACAATCCCAGAGTCGTCGAACGCGTCTTCTGGGCGGACGTCCGTCGGTATAGCCTGGTGCGCGGGAGGCGGGGGCGTGCTCGACGTGGGGGTGGGCGCGATGTCCGGCCGCGGGCTACCAGAGCGCGTCGACATGCCGTCCGGGTCCTGCACAGACGAGCGAGAAAGAGTGGCTACCCTGGGCGAAAGAGACAAGCTGCGGAATGCATCTGGGGTACTTGCGGACCGGGAAGATCTGCTCTGCCGCGGCCCCATCGGCGCAAGAGGTGGGCGCACGCGTCTTCTCGCGAGCGACGCGTTGGATGATTCGGCCATGGAGGGGGAGGGGATAGGCGCGCGGAAGGACGCGTTTCTGCTCGTCAGCGCCCGACACAAGTCGTAAATTCGGCTTCCAACACAGCTCGTGTCGGCGCCTCCCTCGTGCCTATGTACGTGATTTCATTTACTGCGTACCCAGATCGGCACTCGCGTGGAAAATTCGGTATTTGCCAGGTGAATAACATATGTCCAGAACACGTGTTAGTAACGTAAGACAGTGTAGCGCACTGGAGTGCACAGTAGAGGGCTAGGGAGGCCATGATAGAGGTAGTTCAAACCTGATTAAAAGCCCATATGGGCATGCCGCATAACGCTGCCATGAGAGGACGTGGCGAGGCTTTGAACGAATCCGAACTGTGACTGCTTCGTGACAGAGTTTCGGCATATGCCGCGACTGGCTGTTTCGTCGGCTTCGAAGTCGCTTCGAAGTCTACATAAGGCTACAGTATCGAGGTGCGCGATACTGTTGCGGAGCGAAGGTCTTTGGTCGGCTTCTCAAAAGTAAGAGAAGACGTGTACCGAGGCCAGGCAGAAGATCGGTGCCACAAAACAATTGCCCTAACAAATCCTGCGGCGAGCTCCGTATGCTCTTCGCAGTTCTTACCCATGCTATCCCGCAACTCCGCACCCAGCGTCGTTCCCTCAAGTCCCACATAGGTCCACAAGCAATGATCATTAGGTATACAGGAAAGCATTATACATATCCTCGAGGATCGGTCGTACAGCAAAGCAGGAAAACTAAGCTCTCGTGCTACATACCTCGACGGACATCCGCAGGGTGCACTACTGTGTCTATCGTTATTGGGTAGTCGACCGGGACGTCAGTATACATCTTCGTCGTCTTTCTCTCCAGCTACGAGCGAGAAAGACAATGACAACGAATGGTCGGCTATCTGATGAGATATCCGACCGCGCTCAGTCCTCATCGTCTCCGATGACATGATGAGCGATGGGTTCCCGCTCTGGTGCATCGGCGGCGTTTGGCACGCGAGAGTACCTGGGCCACAATTAGCACTCTAAACATCTCCTCTGCCACACTTCGACAAAAGATTGTCCCTCTGCAGCTTCGATGCTCCGCAGGTGCTGCTCCCTTCTGAATTAGCAGACAAGTGCCCACTCACCAATTATTCCTAATCCCCGTTGGCGACGAAAGCTCGATGCCACCCTCGTCCACGCCCTTCGCGCCGGCCGCGTTCGGCGCGTTCCGCCCCGACGTCGCGTACAGGTTGATGAGGAAGACGATGAGGGTGTAGATGACGAAGGATAAGCTGGGAAGACCGTGAGCACGTATTCTTGGACGTAGCCACATAATGGGAGAGCGAGTGTGGTCGCTGGATGTCAAAAGTTGCCCATAGGGAAAGACGGCGCGACAAAAGTTCAGAACTCACCTGAACATGATCAAAATATACGTCACATGGTCCATCCCCGCGTCGTTCGCCACCTTCAGCTCCTCGTCCGTCCCGCTCATAAACAGGATCCCCGCAGCGGTGAGCAGGTAAGGCGGTAGATGTCTGAAAGCGCGCGCAGCGAGGGTGCGAGATGACGAATCACTGGTGGTCAATGTGTGGTCGGAATGGGCATCGTCCGCGTCGGTGGTGGCGCCCTCTGGTGCGGCGTAGTTGGGCGCGAAGACGGCGATCTCGATGATGCGCGCGAGGCCGGCGCCGAAGAGGGTGTGGCCGAACATGCTGTGGACCTGGGATAGGTGTCAGAAGGAGGTGGGCGGATTTGTTAGATAGGACTACGCACTTCAGTGGAAATCATCAGCGCTTGCGCGTGGTTCGCCATCGCCCAACCGGTCAGGATGATACTGCTCAGAATCAGTGCATGCAGACAGGGAAGTTATGGGCGACAGCGTACATCAAGGCAGGGACGACATTACGCTGGTTGTTGCGCGCGAGGAATATGCCGAGCATGCCGCCAGCCCACCAGAGGACGCCGAGGATGCTAGCAGTAAATTAGCAACGATAGACGTGACCTCAGAGAGCTTGAGCTCACGTGTGCTGCATGTCCTTGACGGACCAATCACCGCCGTGATGTTCGGTGAAGGTGTTGACTGCAAGAAATCAGTAGGTGTTTGCAGACGCGAGACAAGTTACTCACCGATGCCCTGTGATCATAGGTTTGTTTAGGTGAGCAGTACAGTATGTCAACACTTTTGCTTACCCAAAGCATGATTACCCTGCGCGAAGTCGTCAGCACCCAATTGGACTCAAACGGTTTGAGGCGACGCACCATGAATCCCACCACTCCGGACTCCTCCCGCTTCGTCTCACCCAAGACTCGCCAACGAGAAGGATGATAGCCATAATTGTCCCGTACGCGATGAACCCACTCCCCATGATGTAGTGGGCCAAACACTGTCCGAGGTGACCTCCTCGGCAGTACCCCCGGAAAGTGATTGCGCCGAACAGCATCTGCGTCCAGCCGAGAATGGGATACGTCTTGCCAACAAGCCCATGCACCTTCACAGCATACGGCCGCAGTGACTTCTCGTGAATGTGCAACTTGAGGTAGATGCCGAGGCAGAGCTGGGTGAGGATGGGGATGAGGAGAATATTGGCGAATTTGCCGTGCGCGCCGGCAAGGAAGGCGCGCCCCTTGTGTGCGTGGCCAAGGATGTAGCCGCCGAGGGTGAGCGCGATACCCGTTGCCTATGGGGAGGAGGTGATCGGTCAGCAAGTGTAACGTGTGGGGCGGAGGGGGGAGTGGATCACCGCCCCCTACAGCTAGCTGACGCGCACCTGCAGTGGAACATGCCATCTGCTCTTGCTGAGGCCCAAAACCATTCCCGTCGGGAACAAAACGCCCCATATCGCGGCCTGGAGGAAGATGTGAATCCAGAGGATCGCATCAATGGGCTTGTGTATGTCCGCGTCGGAGAGCTCATGATGGTGCCCGTGCGCGTAAGCGCCGGCGACGAGGGCAGAGAGCAGCAGCAGGCGCTGTGTGCTAGCCATCGTGGCCGACGGTGAGCAAGCAAAGAACTGCTGGGAAGGAAGCAGAAGGCGAGCGCCGGAGACAAGCCGCAGACGACCGGATGGCCGCAATCAGCCATGTCAGCCACAAGTCGTCATCACATCGGGCCGAATGTCCGGATAGGTGAGTCATCGTACGTGACCGTGTCGCCGATCGTGACGCGACTGGACAGGCGCTCAGAAGGCCTTCATCCCTTCGACCCGAAGCACTTCTCAATCTCAACCACGAAGGGTAGCAGAAATGAGCGTTGAGCACCTCCAACCAGACATGCTACATACCAAACTCTGTCGGAAATGCAACTACGCTGTCTCTGCACGCACCACAGAACTCCCCACATACGCTCTCCAGTCGCAGGCGGCCCCCACAAGGCGCCAAGCGCTAGATGTTCAATCTTCTCTGCAAGGGGACGAGGCGTCCGTCACTGAATATGCCAAAGAGATCCGACACGCCGAGATGGCCCTGGAACGACTACGCGCCCAACACCAGGTGCTCTTGACCAACGCTGAGCGCAAACGCGCTTTCCTGGCACCCATCCGAAGACTCCCGACCGATGCTCTCGCTGCTATCATAACCTATACCCTCGAAGACGCCTTCCGCCGCAAGCCGGACTCCTCCCTCCTTGGGCAGCATCCTGTGCTCCGCGTCTGTCAGCGCTGGCGGGCAATAGCCCTCGGCGCTGCCTCTGTATGGGCAGAAATCGTGCTCTTTCCGACGTTGTATACCAACTGGCACGATACCCTCAAGCGGTGCTTGCAGCGCTCGCAGGCACGGGCCCTGAACCTCACGTTGAATGGAGCATGCCCTCCGTGGCGTACAGGCAAGGCTGTGCGAGAGCGCGTTCCGCAGGAGGAGTGGGCCGCGGTGCTGAAACCGTTGCTCGCGAGCGCGGGTCGATGGAAGGCCGTGGTCATTGACAGCGTCCCCCTGCCGGATGCGCTACTCCGGGGGCGCAGGCGGCTGCCGCTGCTCGAGAAGCTCGACCTCACCAATATTCACACACCTGTCAGAGGCGTCAATACATACACCCTCTTCGAAGACTGTCCTTCGCTATCCGCCGACGTTAGGCTTGACGAAGTGGACGTCCGCGCGTTCAGCCTACCTTGGGGCGGCTTTCGCACCTTGGAGCTCGCGATGCGCCGGGAGGACACCATCGACGATGCTATCCGGTGCCTAGCCGAGTGCAAAAGGGTCCAAAGGCTCACTCTCACTGTCTATACCCGCGGTCCGGACTCCATACAGCGATTGGACCTTCCAGCCTTGCAATATCTGGACGTTCGTAAGGACGCGATGTTTATCCTCCCACACTTGACCGCCCTGGGGTTGACAGAGATCCGGGTCGAAAGTATGAGCTTCAACGACGACGACCCTACCAGCATAACCGTTCTGCGTCGGTTCGCGGCCGCGGAAAAGGACACCGCCGCCCGCATTCACTCCCTCTCCCTGCAAGCCCGGGATCATCAAGACGGCGCGTACGACCAGGACCAGTGGACGAAATTGTTTAGGGCGTACCCTGGCGTCCGGCGGCTGTGTGTACACGACATGGACATGGGCGAAGCGGCCTGGGCACTCGCGGGAACTCTGACAGCCCACCGCGATCTCCTCCCGAGCCTCACTCTCCTGAAGTTCTATAACTTCCAGTTAAACTCACCCTGGCACGCGAGAGCACTCGGACCCCTCGCGGACGCTCGCACTCTGGACAGCCGCCCTGCTGGTTCGCCGAAGCTGGTGATCGAGATTACGCATGCCTTCAAAAGCTTCGGGGATGCGGGTGTCAGGTTTTGCATTGAAAAGAAGATTGCGGTCAAGAGCAAGCGTCCGGAGGGGGCAGGACCATCGTGGCAGGATGAGGGGTTTCCGGACAAAGGTCCCAGTCGTTGGCCGAACTACGTCTGGCGGGAGGACGAGGCAAGGGCCCGAGCTTAATGTACGCCGAGTCCGTTTGGCACTCCCATCTTCATTTCTCAATGACCATCAACAGATCCGCACATTCAATTTGAACAAAACAACTGCTCGATTACTATACAGATATACCTTATCCGTTAACCTATGCTCCGATGTACAATGTAGTACCTCGTACTACGCTTTGTAGCTTTCCAAACTACACCTTGTGCTTCGCCAACGCCAACGCGCCCGCGTTGCCGATGACGGTGAACGTCGCGCCTTCGTGCGTCTCCTTGGACGCGCGCGCCTCCGCGGGTAGGGCCTGAGAGCCGAGGATACCAGCTGTGGCGATGGCTTTGCCGAGATTGGCGACCTGGTCGTGGTCAGTGGATGACTCGAAGACGGTGTAGGAGTATACATACATTGATCTCCAGGCTGTCGGAGACCTTGGACAATATGCCGGTGAAGACCCTGCGTGTGGTTTAAGTGGACCAGGACGACCGGGGCAGAGGTAGAGGAAGGCGAGTGGAGGATAGCGAGTAGACGGAACGTAGGACAGATGAATGCGAAGCGGGAAGTAGTGAGCATTACGAGACAGACAGACTTACCCGAAAGCAGACTCCGCAAGGCGTGTCTCTGGGCGCTTCGTGCCGACGAGCATGCCCGGGCGGAAGACGATGGTGTCGTCGTAGCCGAGCTTGGCGAGTCCTATCTCAGTGAGGCCCTTGCTCCTGGGGTACAGGAAGTAGGACTGGGCGTTAGCGCCGGCGGACTGGGTTCTGTCAGTAGGTGTGTGGAGGGAGGTATGGAGCCACGCACGGAGAGGTAGACGATGCGCTGCGCATGGCCCTCGACGCGAGCTTCGCGGGCGGCGTTGATGACATACCTGCTTGGGTATCAGTACTTGTGAGGGAAGGAGGGAGGGAGATGCTCACTCGCGGTCTATCTTTTCGAACTTCTCTGCGCTACCGGCGTTCTTGCGCGTCGTACCCAGACTATTGGAAAGTCAGCAGGCGCGCGACCTCCCCATTCACCTGCAAACGTACGTGACATAGACCACATCCCACTTCCCATCCTTCAGTCCCGCAGCGGACAGGTTCTCAAAGTCGATCGTCTTCTGCTCGAGCTTCTCCTTGCCCTCCGCGAGCGTGTCCGGCGCGGTGACGCGCCTGCCGTACTCGCCGACCTTGGAGAAGTGGGGCGACGCGAGGAGCTCCTTGAGGAGGTGGCCGCCAGTCTGGCCGGTGGCGCCAATAATGAGGGCAGATTTGGAGGACATGGTGAGGAGGATGAGGGGAAGGTTCAAGACTCTGATAGTGCGCTTGTCATGGTGTCGCCTTGATCAGCAGAGATGACGTTGGCGGCCGGCCTCGGCTGCGAGGCAGTAAGCGCGCAGGTATCACGAGCAAGCATCCACCGACGACCTCGACGTCGAAGATCATGGTCAGGAGCAAGTACCGAGAGCCAGGAGGAGCAGCGGTCAGCGATTCACCTCGCTGGGTGGACAATTCGTGATGCGCCACCTGCACATCTTATCTGATACGCGCATCATCTCCCCGATCATGAACAATGGCTGCTTCTACGTCCACCTCCGACAGCGACATCGCTGAGCTGGATGGGATCGACCAGCTGCAGCTCGAGGAGCGCAGTCTCCTCATCCTCTATGCTACTGAGACGGGCAACTCTCAGGATTGCGCAGACCGAATTGCTCGTGAATGCAGGAGAATAGCGTTCCGATGTCGGGTGGTTAGTGTCGATGAGTACGACTTAGTGAGTGCTTCAATACTTACTTATGCACTGCGGAACTAACCAATCTCACCCCTCAATCTACCCAACCCAACACCCCTTCGACAACCCCGGCGTACCAGTCCTCCCTCCTCACCGAACCCCTAGTCATCTTCGTCATCTCCACCTCCGGCTCGGGTCGTGAACCTCGCACCGCGTCCCCCCTCTTCAACCTCCTCCTCCGCGCCGACCTCCCCCACGACCTCTTCGACGAGCTCTCTTTCACTGTCTTCGGCCTCGGCGACTCCGCATACGAGAAGTTCTGCTGGCCGGCGAAGGTTCTCAATGCGCGATTGAGGGGACTCGGAGCGCATGAACTTCTAACAAGAGGCGAAGGGGATGATCAACATACTATGGGGTGCGTTTCAGAGGTAGCCAGTGATGTGATTGCTGATGTGCGTAAGGCAGGATAGACGGCGCGCTCGAGCCTTGGATGGCGAAGCTGCTGGATGCGCTGTTGGCATTATACCCATTACCAGACGCAACCTCTATGGCCGGTCCAACTAGCCGACCGCCACCGCGCGTCTCATTCGAGTCATCAGAAGCAAGCGATCTCCCTCTACCAGATCCCCTCGCTGCCAACCCAGACTACTTCAATGCCACACTGTCAGTGAACCGCAGGTTGACAGCGGAGGATTGGTGGCAGGATGTACGGCACTTTGAGTTCGCCATACCAGAGGGGATTCGGTGAGACCCTACCCTTCTAGCTCCGACTTTGCTTGTCGTATTCATCCCTCTACAGCTACCTCCCCGGCGATGCCGCCGTCGTACACCCAGAAGCCGCAGCAGCCGATGTTGAGGCGTTCCTCAGCCTAATGGGCTGGGAAGATCAAGCGGATGAGCGCCTAGGGCTCATACACGCACAGAAAGGTAACTTTCCAAAATTCATTTCGCTACTGGCCATTGTACATTCCCGCTATTCGCTATGCATTCCGTTATCCGTCCTAATGTTCATCATACATTTTAGATCAGACACTGCCGTCCTTCCTCCCGCCGGTCAGCACTCTGCGAACACTGTTCACGAGATATTTGGACTTCAACGCCGTGCCGAGGAGAGGGTTTTTCGTTTGGTTGCGGTACGCTGAGGCCTCTGTTGGGCCAACGAACGTGTCACTTATGCCTCAAAAGACATTTCGCCACCGACGAACTCGAACGCGAGCGATTGGACGAGTTTCTCGGGGACGGCGTGAGTAAATCTCCATATCGTCCCCTGGACCATCGCTTACGAACAACTCTACTCGTCTCTATACCTCGTACCTGCGCAACCATCCCATCTAATATCCTTCCAACATCACCTCGCTCAGGACGACCTCTACGACTACACCACCCGCGTCCGGCGCACCATCGCCGAAGTCCTCGCCGACTTCCGGCACCTGCGCATCCCAAGGGAGTATATTTTTGACGTCTTCCCGCCCCTGCGGCCCAGGGACTTCTCGATCGCGAGCTCGGTTGAGGTGAGGTGGTTCTTCTTCGTTGTATCACCCTTCCCGAGATTGAGGTGATAGGTGAAGGGAGTTGATGGATCCCCCCACCTATCATGTATGTCTTGATGACGTGGATCCGCCGTGTTTGGTCCCTTGCCGCGCCCTTGCGAGAGTGGTACTAATTCCCGCCACAACAGCGTCACCCGCGCAACATCCATCTATGCATCGCGATTGTGAAGTACAGGACGAAGCTCAAGGTGCCGCGGCGCGGGGTGTGCACCAGTTGGCTAGTCGGGTTGCCGATAGGTGAGCAGGATGCGGACGCGCTCTCTTCGAGCATGCAGTTGTTCTTCTGCATCCTCCTCGTCGCTCTCAACGCCCACTTGATCGCTGACACCCTCCATCAGGCGCGACCCTGCGCATGCGCATTCATCGCGGCCTCATCGAGCTCCCACCACCGACCGTACCCGTCATCTGCGTCGGGCCCGGCACGGGCATCGCCCCGATGCGCGCGGTCATCGAGGAGAGGGTAGCTGCTGGGGCAACGGGTGCGATGTCAATCCTTTCTGCCAAAATCGCTGGCTCTGATGATTCGCGTGTAGATAATACGCTATACTTTGGCTGCCGCTCCGCCTTCAAGGACGAGCACTACGCCGAGGAGTGGGCTGCGTACGCCAAAGAGGGCCATCTTACCTACCGCGTGGCGCGCTCGCGGGACGGCCCTGAGGGCGCGGCGCGGGTGTACGTGCAAGACTCCATGCGCGAGGATGCGCGGACGCTGTGGGAGCTTGCGGGCGAGAGGGAGGGAAGGGTGTTTATCAGTGGGTGAGTGAGCGCTCGCTGTCCAAAGAAGAGGAGAATACTGATCAGTGCTAATTTTGCAGATCGTCGAACAAGATGCCTGCTGCAGTACGGAGCGCGCTAGCGTATGCGGCGGAGACGCATGGCGGTTTAAACGCGGAGGCTGCGAAGGCGTACGTGGAAAAGATGGAGAGGGACGGAAGGTTGGTCGAGGAGTGCTGGAGTTGATCTCCGAGCGGGCTGTTGGTGACACGTCGGGCTGCCACCGTGTACAAGGAGAGGATATTAGCCATACCGGGAACCGTCCAGTGGAACACGACAATTCTTATGGTGAGTGGACTTGTGCGCTCCCGGTGAATGAGCGGCGCTGACATTTATGCCATTTATCAGTCACTATAGAATGCAATGTGTTTCGGCGAGGACCTCAATTATGACGGCACTCATAGACGGTGAAGACCAGCCAACGACGTGATGTCTACGCTAGGTGATGACCATAAACCCCTTGTAGTCTTTGCACGCATTTGAGGCATAGGAGGAACCTTCGGCAATCGCCGAGATGAGAACAAAGGCTGCCTCCACGGTTAGCTCGCTTTGTGCTCGCCATCTCTTTGAACCAGGCGCAAGTTCAGTCAAGTAGAACACTTTGCCAGTGCACGTCCATTGCGAGTATAAGTATGTGCGGAAAGGCGATACTCGCGGAAGCCTAGTAGAGCTGTAACGCTGTGCATACCCAATCGGCGGCCATCGTGCGAGGCACGGCTACCGCTTTGCGCCCAGCACGGATCTGCAATGAAATCGGAGCGCCTTTGACGGAGCAACAAAGCTAGCGGTCGAGCAGCGGAGGTTGGGCGGGGGACATGATTGCGGTCGTACGTACTAGCGGTTCTGATGGTTCTCGGTCACACCCAAACAACAAAAGGCCTGGGAAAGCCACGCATGGGCAGTTGAAAGGCGCTCGGGATTCGTTGCTTCGAGGCGAACTTTGCACGCGCAAGGGGGTAACCGACGGAGGTTCAATTGTCTCGCAAACAATACGCCCGGCCGGATCGGCCGGCGTGTTCCGTTCCTTTATTGTTACTTCCACCCGCCTCAGGTGCGGCGTAGCGCCGGTATTTGCAGTGCAGCCTTCCATCGAGGCGCTGATTGAGCCCCGGGATCCCTTGGACCTCTCACATGTGTGAGCGGGAGGCAGAGATAGGAACTGATGCTGCCCTTTACGTGACGAGGATGGGCGCGGGTGACAGGCCCAATTGTCTCTTATTGTTGTTCTCCATCTCATCGTCCGCCCGTCTTTGATCTTGTATGAGGTTACGATGCGTATAAGAGCGGCGGTGCAGGCGACGGAACTTCAGACATTCGGCAGCCAGCCCTCCGCGAGCGCACGATCGAAATCACCTCCCGCCCTCGCCTTTGTTCGACTTATTCGGTGCGTCCCCTTGTCTCAAGCGGACCCGGCTGTGGCTCATGACTCCATCTGCCTCGTTGCAGATCCGTGCCCCGCCCTCGCAGCAGCCAGCACCGCACGTTGCAAAAAGCATGCCTGCCCTTGTGTCCCAAATAGGAAACGCTCGCAACGCCCCTCATAAAGGCGCACACCCGCCTTTCTCTCTTCCTCCCGCCCCAGGAGGTGCCTTCCACGAGCCTCCGCGCGCCCTCGACGCGTCCACCCACTCGAACATCGCCACCTGGGCGTCAAACGTCGCTCCAGGCGAGCCCGCACCGCAGTTGCCCCGCACGCAACACATACCACACGAGGCGCGCCATAAACACCACTCATCGAAGCACGCGCCCCCGGCCGTGCCCCTGCCCCCGACTAACGTCCCGACCGTCGACGCGTCCGCGGCGGACCTCGCCAGGCTGGGTTACACGTCCTTCTTTGTTGACCTCCCCCGCCGCGAGCGGCGCGAATCGAACGCGCGACCTGCGACCGCCGCTGCCTCTGACTCTGAGTCCTCGTCGACGCCAACCGTCACCAAGAAGTCCGGGTTTTCAAAGACTTTCAAGGCGTTCTCGAAGACCATGCCTCGTCTCGACGCTCTCCGTTTCCAGTCTACGCCCGCTCTGAACTCTGCGCCGGTCGAGGAGAAGCAGAAGGCCTCGTCGTCGAAGCCGAAGCGCTTCCCGGTCGGCAAGCAGCCCGCGCCGATGGAGAACGAGCTCGCGCTAATGCAGTTCCTCGGCGGGGGCAAGGTGGAGAAGCACGCGCGCGATGTCATGCGCCAGACCGCGCCGCGCTCGCGCCGCACGTCGACGGGTGGCGGCGTCAGGGCCGCGTACCGCGACGCGAACGGACAGCACTGGCTCGACCGCGACGAGGCGATGGAGTACCGCGGGCTGCTCGCCGACGACGCGCTCGGCAAGGAGAATGGCCGTCGCCGTGGCAGCGTCTCCGAGGAGGGCCAGGCGCACTCTTCGAAGGCATCACGTGGACGCGACAGCCGTCGCCCGCCACCGCCACCGCTGCATCTTGCGCACCCCGACCGGCTCAACAGGCCCTCGAGGAGGGCGGAGTCGACGCACGCGTCGCGGCACGAGTTTACGGACAGCTTCAACCCAGCACCGCCTTTAAGCGCTGCTCTCCCATCGCGGAGGGACACCTCCAAGGTCCGCCCTTCATCCTCAAAAGGACGCTCGCTCGTGCCAGCTTTCTTCACTCGCAAGACATAGAGAACCTATGTAGATTGGGACTCGTCGGGGCCTTCTGGGGTAAGGCCTAATTTTCTTGTACCAATACACCTTTCATGCACCCATACACTATTACTACTACTTACGGACATCCATGCCGTCATATTCCGCTATTGTACCTCTTTCATCTGTCTTCCATATTGTTTCTCATGCTTGGCTCATTAGCTGTATTTGTAGCTCCCACTCTCATTCCGTTCCTTCACGTTTCCATGCTCATGGTTCATGTTCTCTTATGCTCTTGACGAAATGACATCCATTCTGCATCACTTGGATATTGGTTGGAAAATTCAAGATCGCGCACAAGTCAAGGCTGCCAGCGATCAGCAATCTTGCGAGATGCGAGCTCCTTCCATTCAGATACGATAGTATGTGGCCGACGATCGCAAACAAGGTATAGAGGCTCGCGAAGTGTTCCTATCGAACACAGGTACGAATAACAGGTGTAAGGTACGCAACGATGACGAAGATGGCTACATGAGTGGAATGAGTCGGGTCAGAATAAATAATCCTAGGGCAACAGCAAGCAACCATCACAGTATGAGTCAACACATGCTCAGAACAGCGACACGAACCAGATTGCAAAGACAACACCAAACAGACCGAAGCTCGGAACAGGCATCTGCAGACTCCCATTGTCGATCAGCGGTGTCGCCGCGCCAATCGTCGTGTTGAGGCAGGAAAGCAAGTTCTTGTCAACCCAGCTCGGCAGCGGATCGTCCGCCTTGTTATCATCATCCGACCACACTGCCGTGTTGTTGTACCCGACGAGCATGAGCGCGACGCTGCTCGCGCGGTAGTACTGCACGACCTCGCCCGGGCTCGGCGCCCACGACACGTTGTAGTTGAACGTGGACGCGTTCTGCGAGGTCTTGCTGCTGTCGAGGTTCCCGGAGCAGTTGTTGGTAACCTCCTCGATGAGGGAGGTGGTGGTGGAGTTGTCGGCGACGAGGCGGAAGGTGCTGTTGCCGGCGTTGGAGGTGAAGTTGCCGACGGTTTGCTGCCCGCCGGGGCGCGAGCTGTTGTCGGGGTGGCCGTACTATGGAGGAAGTCAGGCGGCCTGAGCTCTGAGATGATTTCATTAGCAGCATACCTCGTCATCATCATCGAGATAGTGATGGGCGCCTACAACACCTACGCCACCGAACGTCAAGGGCCAAAAGTAGAAGGGGAAGTTCCGTCCCGCTACCCCGCGTCCACTGACACCAGGATAGCCGCTCCCGTACTGCCTGCAACAATGTGACGTGCATAAGCACCTGCACACCTCCGCCACAGACATTCTTCACGTACCTAGTGCCATAAATTTGGTCACGGCTTCCCCCGCCTTGCTGCCTTCCGGCAAATGGCGAGCCATTGGGGATCGTGACAACGGAGCCACCTCCTCGACTGTACGTGCTGGCCGACTTGGACGTCCCGCCCGCGGATATGCTAGACGAGCGCCCACCGCTGCTGCTGCCAGAGGAGCCAGAAGAGCCTCCTTTGCCCCCGCTGCTACTGCCGCCGCCCTTGCCGCCGCCGCCCCCTCCACCACCTCGTCCACCGCCGCCTCCGCCTGCTCTGGGCTCAAGATCGCGCCTGGGCTTGCGCGTCGAAATGAGGGGGATGTAGACCATGAGAGTAGGAGATCAAGAAGCGAGGTTCGTCAATTGTGTCGGCTGGGAGGTTAAAACAACCGAATCGGTTCTCGTCTCGTGGGATAACGGTCGTCGGGCGTCGTGGACCGTGATCGTCGGCTGTTGGCTTTATATTGCGTCCCCTTCAGCACTGGATTTGCTCTCCGCTAGAGGAAAGCTGTTGAGGGTTGTGGACAAAGAGGAAAGGAAAAGGGCGCCCGCTTGCGCATAATGATGAACGCGTCTCGTCGACCACTCCACGCTGTCAACGGCACCTGATCATGATCTGCACAGCCTCTTGATCACCGGTCCGGGACCCCAGCAACCGGCTTTATTCCGGCTTTGGAAGTCCGATCCTGCTATCCCACGCCACCGAGCTGGACCCACAAGAGCATTAGGCTCAAGTACGCAGTCAAATGAGGAGGTAAGCACATATACAGGTCAGCAAATAATGTCAGATGCAGACCTCTGGAGCGAGATGGGCACCTCGAGGGCGTGGAAGATTGTCAAATGGCTTGAACAGCCTCGCCGCTTACCGCTGTGTTTGGAGCATTTTGACATGCGCGTTAGGAGTCGAGAGGGGTTCAGCGTCGGCAACACCTTACTCTGGAGACACGGGAAAGAATTTCAGAGATATCAGCGCCCATTGTTCAATGGTGTGCAACCATGCTTGGAGAGGCAGTGAACAAACATTTTGGATGCAGGTGAATTTGAAGGTCTGTGTTCATTCAGTTTATCCAGGCTCGCTCACGACGATGGGAATCAAACAGGACATGTGCACATTCCAGTGAGGCAAGAATCAGTAGTAGCGTCAGTATCCATATGTCCAGAACAAGATCGAGCAGATGTCGGGAAGATGATGGTGGTACAACGATGGGACATGCACGACATGGTAGCACGTACAGCATGTTCAGAGGGCCCTGCCTCTTCCCCTAGATCCACGACCGAGGGCACCGCGCCCACGGATTGGACCTCCCCTCCCGCCACCGCGTCCGCGCCCCTCCTGATGAGGAGGTAATCCCCGCGGGACCGCGCGCGGCGTCTCCATCGTGTCGTCCGTTGACATCTCGGATTGTGAGCCCTCGTAGGGCCGCGGAGTACGGGCACTGCTGTGACCGTTCTGGGAGCCGCCGTGTCCGTTCTGCGTGTGACCGCGTCCGTTCTGCGCGTGTCCGTTCTGCGCGTGTCCGTTCTGCGCGTGTCCTGCCAAAGTGTGTGCGCCACCGTGGGCAGCGTCGTGGTCGGGGGCCCGAGGGTGCACGAAGCCAGACGCGCGTCCTCCGCGGCCAAACCGGACGGCGGGAGGTACAAGGTGCAGCGAGCTCATCGAATCGGCCAGGTTGTCGACATCGTCGTCCGCCGGGCCGCGCTGCTTCCGCCTCCCACCCCGCCTGTTGTTGCGATTGCGCGGACGCACCGTCGCATCCGCGTCCTCCACCTCACTTGCATTTCGCGAGGGCGCAAAGTCCTCCTGGATCTCGTCGTTATCATCGCTCACGGGCTCTCGCTCTTCGCGGGGCTTCCAGTCCCCGCGCACCATGCTCGCGCCGTCGCCCCACTTGCGGAGCATGTCGCCGATGCCCTTGTTCGTGACGGCGAAGAAGTACTGTTTGGGGTATTTGTGGATGTCGATGAGGTGCAGGCGCCGGGCCTTGGGGTGCGCGAAGCGATGGGGGCAGGTGGGGACGAAGCATTCGAACTGAGGTGGTGTGAGTGCATATCGAGATCAGAGGCAGAGTACGCACGATCTTGTCTCCGCGGGCCTGCCGCGTAGCTGCCAGAGAGTCGTGACATTCGGTAAAGTGCTGCAAGGTGAGATCAGTGGCGTCCGGACCAGCAGATCGCTGGCGACGCACCAGATCAAGAAGTCGCTCGTCAGGGAAGACCAGCCCACAGCCGTCTACCTCGCAGACATGCGCATGGTACTTTGCATAGTGAGCCTCCATCTCAGCCGAAGAGGCCAGCGGAGTGGGCCTCGCCGCGCACGTCGGCGGCAGCGAGCACACGATAGGGCTTCCGGCGCCCCGAACGGTGACACGCGCAGACTTAGTGGGATTTGGATCTGCGTCCATCGGTTCTGAGGAAGCAGAGGACACGGAGGCACCTCTGTGCCTCTTGGCATGAGTTATCGTCGACATCTTGGAGAGGATAGGGTGAAAGCAGCGCACATCGAGTGCGCATGCCAGCATGCAGGGCGCGGGCCGCTAGTCCGGTCACGCGTTGACTGTCACAGACTAATTATCGTCGCGCCTTGTTCTCGAACATCATGAGTCGGCGCGCAAACAATGTCAGGGGGCCTACCTCTGCTCTCACGGAGTTTCTGAGGGTGCGTGTCGCGCGTTCCGCTCGCGAGACTTCACTGACGAGGATGTAGGAAGCTGGAATCAACGCCACCTCGATCGCACGACGTGCAGCGACCAGGGCGGCGGAGGAGGCTGAAGCTAATGGGAACGAAGCGCGTGCCGAAGCAAGTACTGCTCAACAAGAGAATGTGCAGCCAGAGGAAGAACCTGCCCCAGAGCCCGAGCCACAGACGAACTCTCGCAGGCGGCGACGAGGGCAAGCCGAAGCGTCAGGCTACGCCTCTGACGAGCTGGATGAGCCAGCGACACCAGCGAAGAAGAGGAAGCTTACAAAAGCTCAGGAGGCAAAGGAGAAAGCCAAAGCGAAGAAAGCCGCTAAGAAGAAGGGGGATGATGATTCAGACGAAGACGAGGGGGACGATCTATACACTGCGCTGTCTGGCATGCGGGGAGGAGGAAAGCCGCCTGTGGGGAGCTTCTCTAACTGCGCGAGGTGTGAGAAGCAATTCACAGTGGTGCGTAATGCCCTCACGAGCACGGGCGCTTGTTGCTGATCGACAATCATAGACAAAGTACACCATGGCGGCGAACCCTGGACCTGGCTGGCTTTGTCACCCATGTGCGAAGGCGGGAGGTATCGACCCTTTCAAGAAACCTGCCGCTGCACCCAGGCCGAAGCGCAGAAGGGCCGAAGATAAGAAGTCCACTACCTTCGAAGAGCGACGCTTCCCAAGTCTTGTGTCGATATGTGTGCAGGTCCGTGTGCACTCCCCGATCCATTGAAATACCATCTCATCATCTTCAGATAATCACGCGAAATATCGATAATATCGAGGCACTTGGTGACATTGGTACCATGAACATGCAGGAGATCTCAAAGGCTATCTCCAAGACTCGAGGCTTGTGAGTATGCTGCGGTATGCTTAAAGTCTCATCTGACATCCCATAGGACGCCCGAGAACGTCAAACTCTTCTATGATGCTGTGCAGTCCAAGTTGACGCTCTACGACGCAACGAGTATGCTGGCAGTTATCACTCGTAAAACTGCCGCTAACAATCCCTCAGATTTGCCTTCTACCGCTTTCTCTGTCATGGGCGCGCTCAATCCACGTTTAACTACGCTGCGCCTTGACTTCTGCGGCCAAATGGACTCTGCAGCGCTCAACGCTTTATCTTCGCATTTGCCCGAGCTCAAGAACATTGAGTTACTGGGCCCCTTCCTCGTACGGGCGGAAGCCTGGCAGCAATTTTTCCGGAACCATCAACTCGAAGAATTCCTGATTACACAAAGCCCAAGGTTCGACCTCGCCTGTCTTCGTGCCCTGCTCGCCTCCAGCGGCAAGTCACTCAGACGCTTGCGCCTGCGCGAGGTTGGGAAGCTGAACGATAAGTTCATCAACGAGCTGTGCAGTTTGCGCCACGCCCCGCTGCAGCACCTTGACTTAGCGTGCCCTTCGCACTCGTGCTCGGAGGATGTACTTATCGAGCTTGTCAAGGCCGTCGGCTCCGACCTCCGCTACCTTGACTTTTCCGCGCACGACGAGCTCAGCGACGTCTTCCTCACCGAGGGCCTCGCGCCGCACTGCCACCACATCTCAACACTCATCCTGCAACACCTCCCTCTTCTCACCGACGCCGGCGTCGCGGGCTTCTTCGCCAACTACCCCTGCACGCCCCTCACCACCCTTGACCTCTCCCGTAACGCCGACCTCTCCTCGGCGGCGCTCGCAGCGCTGCTCGCGCACTCTGGCAGCGCGCTCGAGCGGCTGAGCATCAATGGGTGGAAGGACACGAAGCACGAGGTGCTGATGGAGATTGGCTCGCGGGCGAAGGAGCTAAGGGAGGTGGATGTGGGGTGGTGTCGGGAGGTGGACGATTTTGTGGTGAAGGCGATTCTGGAGGGCGGGGAGGATGGGGTGAGGCCGGAGCGCTTGCAGAGGGTGTGGGTGTGGGGATGTGGAAGGGTGAAGGGGGTGTTCCCGAGGAGGCTTGGGGTGAGCGTGTTCGGGGTTGAGGCTCATCAAGTGGGAGGAGAGTAGACTAAGATTCTTGTATTGGGCCTCATTATCTCGTCGGTCTGTGCTTGCATCTATGGCTACGGATCCCCTTTACTTGTGCATGGCATCAAAGAACGCGTGGTATGAGACTGACGGCGGAGTCATCGAGCAGATCTCCGAGTAGGCTGGACCTGCGGAGGATTGCGAGATGATTGTACAGCGTCTAGAGAGACGCCATAGTAAAACAAAGCCCAGTCGTTGCTCGTGAAAGTCTGAGATGGAACGTAGTGGCACCGCCTTTCCCAAGAGGGTGTCAATCGACGTCGAGCCGTACATGCAGTGAATTCGCGGCAAGGAGAGCCACTGTAAGAGCCCTTCGGCGCCGCCGGTGTGCCTGCGAGTGGGTTGACGCGAGAGTGCTTCATCAAAGACGTCAGCCTGGGTATCCTCGAGCACCTAGCTTCTGGAACTGCGAGTCCGTCGAGCCAATTTGCTACGCGGACGCTGTAGTGCGAATCATCTGTACCGCCGGATGTGTTATGTTCTGGCATGCGACAGTCGGCGTCGGTTTTGACGAGCGAGTATCCACAGGCCTCGGAACTGCACAGTGACTGGTCGTCCATATGCTTCTCCTCTTCGTCGATGAACCATTGAGGGGGCGCGATAGAGGTTTTCGAGCCGATGCCCCACTGTTCGCAGAAGCGCGCGAGGCATAGCTTCCATGGTCTGAGCTCTGCGGTGGCGGCGGCTTTACGGCCCATAAAGTGGAGCAACGCATTGGCGTTGAAGCAGACGGACACCGGGTGAGTATGTGTCTCCACGACAGGGTACGATTTGGTTCGCCTGTCAAGACGTTTTCCGGTGACTGGGTGAACTCCTCGGTTCCAATCTTCCTCTGTCTGCGATGAGAGTCGTAGTCGGCTTTGCAGTTGTCGCCCAGTGTCGGTGAGCGCAAAGAGGATATAACGATACGGTTGCTTCGGTGGGTGCAACTAGCAGGGTGCATGAGTAGCATAGATGTGTTGACTCAAATCAACATACCGCCGTTAGCGGACGCCGCGGACTGCGGTCGTCGGCAGTGCGATCCCTAATCCTAACGCGTTCACTGAAGTTCATAGCATCAGCAAACTCCTTGAAGGTAGGGAATAGCATGAGATGGCCATAGGAGAACATATCAGCCATGTCCGTGCTGACTATTGTTGCTGCGATCAGCATCGCTCTCGAAATGATCAAGGGCATGAGAACATACGCAAGATGGCATTCGCAGGCGAGATCAGATAGTAGACTAGACCACCCCTAGGCAAGCCCCACGCCCATTCCATACAGGCCATCTGCATGGAAAGTCAATCTACGAGGTGCGTGGCGCCTGATAAGCCACTGACCTGATGCTCATGGCCGTTGGTTGCCACATAATCATGAATCAGGCGTACAATTTCCAGATCGTCGGACGTGCTACCCGTCAGCGCGCATTCCCGGCGAATGCAGTTAGTTTTTTCTTGAGCGGGGGTCATGAGGTGATTTGTATGAAGGCAAGCAACAAGTTTGTCGTGGTGGAAAGGAAGGTGTGGCACTCGACTGTGACCAGGCTAGCGTGACATTCACCCGTCACAGAATGTCGGACCAGCAAGCATCAATCTTCCGCAAGCGCGCGATGGTTCGGGCAGAGAGCAGAGGATTTCGATACCGCACTGAGCTTTGTGTCGCCGCGCTCCTTGCTACGAGTCTGGGTCAGTGCCACAGGATCCAGAGGCTTCTGCAGTGTTGCGTTCCGAACTTGAAGGTAGGGAGACGACGCCTCGCATAAGCCAAACCGAAATCAAACGGCGTCCGGCTACATAGACGAAGACGCGTATAGTATTACACTAATTTCGGTGATACAGCGGCGGTCGCCATCCAGTCGACGCTGAGAGCGGCGAGGTTCCGCGCAACGTAGGGGAGTCGTACGGTCAAGGCGCCGATGCTGTATGTACACACGACGCGATGCTGAGTGTGTTCATTCTGCATGGCGCGGGTATAATTTACTGACAGTTGCGATAGCTACGTTGGGGCCAGTGATATGGTAGTGGCCAGGCAATGGATCGGCACTCCGTTTGCTGGCCTGAGTCGCACCGAGAAGTGGCAGTGAACGAGGGCAGCAGGTCCCATTTGCTGAGCGGCCCTTGTTATGGTAAGGTGCAAGGATTCCATGGCACAGGTCATACTGGGCGAATACTTGCACGAGAAAGCAGGAATCTGGCGGGCGTTGCTTTGCATTGCATTGTGGTGCCATCCGAGCGTTGGCGTCCATCGAGAGTATCACAGGAAAGATGTCGCCCGTAAGGCAATCATCGAGAGCGTACGAGTAACGTCGAAGGAGACGCCGTAGAAGAATCAAGTTCGATCGCTGTTCGTGAATGTCTGCGACGGAACGTTGCGCACCCGCTTGAGCCGTGCAGGTGAGTCGCGATGCTGTATCGCGGGATTGAAAGATGTGGTACGGTGTGCTACTTTGGTCGCCCTTCGCCAGAGTCGGCGCGGCCGCGAGTTGGTCGCCATAAGTGCGCTTCATCGAGGAAGACGCCGATCCTCGAGAGCCTGTCGATGATCTTGAGGACCACAAGTTGGCCAAGCCATTCCAATACGCAGACGCTGCAGCCGGAGTCGTCGGCGCCGTTCCGACAACACATACCTTGGCGATGGTTGACGTAGGAAATGAGAAAGAGCAAGTATTCATTGTAACGACGGATCCGGACCGCAATACCGGACGTTGTTGGCGACGTTCACGACGACACCAAGGACTGGCAACGAGATGACATCGACGTCCGCGACGCTGGAACCCCTCGATGAGGTATGCGGTAGTGGTCTCCGTGCAAGACGCCCTCGATCCTGAGCCTTCTGCAGGCTGAGCTCTCTGGAGAGCAAGCCGGGATGTACGTCTTCCAATGGCTCTGCGAGACAGAGAAAGCGATCAGTCGAGTAGCAATGGTACGTATACAGGAGTACATGCGATCGTATAACAGCTGAAGGAGGCATCAGGAGGACCTCAAGGCCGGCCAGAGCGATCTCGAGAAGACACTGGTCAAGATCATTGCTGCCCCCGCACCGTTCCCCCTCCCAGGACGCCCAGTGCGCAACGTTGCTGCACGGTGCTTCATCGCACTATACAGAAGAGTAGAGACGCGAACGCTGTTTGACACGCTGCAAGGCTTTCTGAAGATCGTAGGCGACTTCAAGACGCCAACGAAGGATGAGATCAAGATGTGCGTTCGACACGAATGCATGAGCGTGGACTGACGCGCTGTAGTGCTGCGTTGTCTGTAACGGGGGACCTGATGGCAGTATACGGATCGCAGGTGTGCAGTGAAATAGAGAGCGCGACTCGCTGTACTGACGTCCTTCCTAGTTCATGTCCTTCGTGGCAGAGATCGTGACGCTGACACTCAAGATTGCCAAGTCGTCAAATGTATGCTCACCCTATCATTGCTCCATCCAGCTAACACGTCTTCAGTCCTGCCTCCTCCGCTACCATGCACTCCTCGCCCTCCAGAAGACCGTTGACACGACGCGCAGGGCCGTAACCGACTCAGCTGCACGAGACATCTTCAAGCAGATGCGCAACACGCTCACGGACAAGGCCCTTCCCGCACAACGTGCCGCAGCCGCCGTCCTCACCGTGCTCTACTCCAACGAAGGCTCGAACCCACCCCTCAACGAGATCGAAGCCATCATCGCGCTCTGCGTTAAGAGCTTGGAGCACGCCGACCAACCGACGCGTCGGTCGCATGCATTGCTGGTCGCGCATATTCTCGCTTCTACGCAGGTTGAGCGCGTCACTTCAGCTCCCGAGCCGAGCAACAAGAAGCAGAAGAACAACACCGAACACGATGACGGGGACGATGACCCCGCCCCCGCAGCTACCGTTGCTGAGATCTCAAAGCCCCTCCTCACCCCCTCCGAAATGCTCGCTCGCATATCCGTCCACTTCGTCCGCCCGAATACTTCTCGCAAGACGCGCATCGGCATCTTCGACTTCTATGTTGCCCTCCTGCAAAAGCTCGGTCCCGCGTTCGTAGAGGCTAACTACGCGGCCATTGTTGCGCACTTTGTGAGCGATGTCATCACGCCACAGCGGCATACGACGGCCGCGGGATCGCGATATGAGGGGCTGTTGGTGCGCTCATTGGTCGGGATCGTGCTGAGGGACTTGGTAGCGTCGAGAATGCTGAGTGAGCAGGGGCAGATTGGGGCAATACAAGAGTTGTCGAGGACATACCTGCGAAGGTGGCCCGCGATGATGCCGGGCCAGACATCGCCACACTCAGCTGTGTTGGTCATGGCATTGAGAGCAGTTGCGGCTCTGTTGCAGCAGCTAGGGAACGCCCCCCCTCCAGTACAGGTTCGTAACATCCACTTCTTACTCAACGCGCACACTGACAGAATACAACCCAAAGGATGCAGTAGCTGAACCGCTGATGACCTTGCTTTCGCACCCGAGCCACTCAGTACGCGTAACGGCCTCCTGGGCGCTTCGGTGCTTCTGCTACACCACGCCCCTCCGACTGCCCAAGATGATCCTGACCGCCATGGAGTTCCTCCAGCGCGACCTCACATCCATTACCTCCCCCGCCGCGCCCTCCGACATTAACCTACGCACGCTCGGGCACGCATACGGCCTCTCAGCTCTCGTTGCAGTGATTCCCGAGCGCCCGCTCTACGTCTCCTACGACGTCAGCGCCAAGGTCCTCGACATGGCAATCCAGCTCCTTAAGCGCGCAGGCGACCACGACGTCAAGATCGCCGGCGTAGAAGTCGAGGTTGCTTGGACGCTCATAGCCGCCCTCATGGCACTGGGACCCAACTTCGTCCGCCCACACCTCCCGCAGCTGCTTGTCTTGTGGCGCAACGCCCTACCGAAGCCGACGAGCAAGGATGCGGCGAACAGTGCAGGGCGTAGCGCGGCTGAGTGGTCATTCTTGCTACACGTCCGCGAGAGTGCACTTGGTGCGATTTACTGCTTCCTGCAGCACAATGCCGGCGCGCTCGTCACGCTCGACGTCGCCCGCCGCGTGTCGAGCGTCCTCAGCAATGCGCTCAACTTCGCAAACGGGTTCGTCGGGCAAAATATCGAGGACCCGTCCGAGCAAGATAACGGGCTCGGAAATGGCAAGGGCCTGGGACTCCGTGCGCGCGAGGCCCTCTTGCGGCGCCGGGTCTACCAGTGCTTCAGCGCCCTGGGCTTCTCGAGCATCGCGGAGTCAACGCAGACTACGCTGCTTCAATCGACGGTGTCGTTGTTTGCGAGCCCAGACGGATATGCGGGGAGCTCGGTTCAGGCGGCGATTGCGAGCTCATCGGGGACGTTCACGAGTGTGTGGCAGAGTGCAGATGAATATGCCTACGGTGTGACCTTCAAGGAGGTCAAGGACGATGCGTCGGGGACACCGGATGAAGAGAGTCTGCAAGGGAAAAAGGACTACCTGAACCGAGACTCGTTGGAAGTAGCGATTGATGACCTGGTACGCTTCCTTTCACTTTGAGAGGTCACATTTGCTTACAGTGTGCCCAAAGCTGCACCGTCCAATCATCGGCGCTTGCGAGCACGATATTCTGACGTTGTGCATGGGCAAATCCACTGACACAACCTACTTGACGAACGAACCTCCGCCACCAGCCACATCTGCAGTGGATACCTCTATCGAGCTCTTCTCGAGGCTCCTTCCTCTCCAAGATTTGCCAACAACAGTGCGCATAGTCAACGAATTGCTGGAGTATGCCCGCTCTCCGAAGCTGGAGAAGAATGCCGGGCGGAAGGCAGCCGTCTTCATCAACAGCGCCGTGGCAATCGTAATGACTCTGCGTGTTATCACTGCGAACTCTACAAGGCAGACACGGGATGTGTGGGGAAGTGCGCAGGTCACTTCGTTGTTGTCTCCGTTCCTCAAGGTACGTCTACCTGATATGCGTATGCGTGTTTTCTGATCAACCCCAGGACGCCTTGATTGACAACGACGTCGTCTTGCGCTCTTGTGGCAGTGAGGCTATAGGTCGCCTGGCGAGCGTTGCTGGCACTACCTTCCTCACGAATCAGATCAAGCAGCTGGTCGATCAGGTAGTCAACAACCGCGATCCTTACGGACGTGCAGGCTGCGCGCTCGCCTTCGGCTCGATCTACACCCATGTCGGTGGTCTGGCAGCAGGACCCCTTCTCAAGACGACAGTAAACGTCCTGATGTCGCTCAGCAACGACTCGCATCCGATTGTGCACTACTGGTCATTGAATGCGCTTGCACGAGTCATCAACGCGGCAAGTCTAGGATATGCACCCTTCGTGTCAAGCACGCTGGGCATGCTACTCAAGATCTACATGATGGAATCGCACGAGCGTGAAGGCGGGTCGATCAACAACGCCAATGTCAGCGGCGAGTTCCCCGCATATCCCTTCGTATGCCAGATCATCGACGCCATCATCACAATCCTCGGTCCGGATATCCAAGAGTCGACACGAACGCGGACCCTCGTGCTCAACCTTGTGCATGAGTTCGAGCAAGAAGAGGACGAGGGCATTCGTGTCGAGGCCATCGCTTGCATTCAGCACTTCCTTATGTTCGCGCCCGAGCATGTCGATATACCGGTCTTGGTGCAGCAATTTCGCCAGTACCTATCGTCGACAAGGCGTCCTCTCAAGCTGGCCTCGATCAACGCCCTATACCAGCTCGTGCAGAAGGACGCCTTGGCCATGTCAAAGCTGGGCGGCGACAAGCTCGTCGAGGACCTCTTCGGCATGCTCGACGACGACGCATCGGTGGAGGGCGTGCGCAATGTCATCAGCAGTTGGCTACAGCAAACGGTTATCCTCAATCCGAGTGCCTGGATCGACCTTTGCCAAAGGATCATGTCCAAGGTCACGGCCACGCAGCAGTCGGCGGATGCAGCCACCGGGCAAACTCTCCGCGACGACGAAGGCGAATCGCTCAACGTGTCGTCTGCGCCTGATGCCAAGGCTGCGACGGCTAGTCAGCACACTTCACGATGGAGAACGCAGCTCTTCGCATTGCAATGTCTGCACAACATCTGCATCGTCGTCGCGAGGAGCGGAAGGCAGGAGCATCTGAACGCAGTGCTCGCGCGCAACAGGGGACTCAACATGTCGAATCTACTCGTCTCTCGTGTCCCAGACTTGATTAGGATGGCCTTCACGGCTTCGGCGGCGTATGTCATGGATATCCGTCTCGAGGGTCTTACGGTGCTTCGGGACGTGATTCAGGTTTGCCATGTCGTCTGCTCGTTCTTGCGCCTACTCATCTGCGCCTTTAGATCTTCGCAACATCACCGGACCCTGCATATGAGGACGCGTTATTGCTTGAGCAGCATCAGGCCCCTATCACTGCCGCACTTACACCGGCATTCTCATCGGACACGACACCAGAGATCCTCGCGTCTGCTGTTGAGGCCTGCGCTGTCTTCGTCGGATGTGGCGTCGTCAAGGATGTCGGCAGGATGGGACGGATACTCAAGCTGCTGACGACGGCTTTGGAGCAGTCCAAAGGTCAGTTGCTGGTGTTTTTACCATATTCGATGTACCGACTGGCGTTTAGACCCTGGGATGCTTTCTCTTGGCGAATCCGGAGAACTTAGCCCCAACGCCTCCGCCATGCTTCGCATCGCAACGGTGTCCGCCTGGGCACAACTGGAGGTGGCGAGCGTGTCGCAAGTCTACCTAAAGGAGGTTATCAAGCCCTACCGTGCGACGCTGGCCTCGCTGTGGATTGCTTCCTTGCGCGACTATGCTAGCATTAGGGTCGATTCTGAGGCTCTGCAAGATAGCTCTAGCGTTGCTCTCGATTCATCCTTCTCGGGCTTGGGCAAGGAGGTTCTACTGCCGGTGAGTCAGCGTTCTCCGGCCTTGCTACCACTCGATGCTCACACTCGCTGGCAGTACTACGCGGAGTCTTGGGCCATCATCTTGCAAGCCGTTGCGACCGCGATGCAGTCTGGCGACCCGTACATCCTGCTCGCCATGGACGGCGCTGAGCCCAAGACAGCCGAGGTCGACGCCATCAAGCTGACAAGCCGTTCCGAGCCCACCATGTGTTTCTTCATCGTCTTTGGCCTCGTCTACGAAGCCCTAGCTACGACCTCCGGCGACACGAGCAACGCAGCAGCGAACAGACGGACCATCGTCCTCGCCTGCTTGCAGGCGCTTAAGTGCTTGGTGCGGCCGGAGTACGCTGGGAAGGCGATCTTGGATCCGCCCATTTTCGAGGAGTTCATCAGCCTTTGCTATCGCATTGCACTGACGGAGCCAGCGGGCATGTTGGTACATCTAATCGAGCTTGTGAAGACGCTGGCGGATACGCAGGAGGAATTGTCTGGGTACGTTTAACTACTCTGTCCGGTCAATTTCATAGCTCACCGTTGTGTCAGTTCACTCGACATCCTCTCTCTGACATCTCCGAAAGCACACTGCCTACGGATTTGCTCGCATATCCTACGACACTCCATCGCGTCGGCGCGGGGTTCTGTTATCCGTGAGCTCTTGCAGTCTTGTCTACATCTACCATTCTTACATCTTCCACGTAGCTGGCGAATTGGGCGACAGGATTAGGATGATCACGGCCGCGTTCGCCGCATTTGCAAGTATAGCAAGCTCGGTGAAGACCACGCAACGCGAAGATGTCCGCGCGGTTGCGATACTTTTGTACAACAACCTTCTCAAGGACGAGCTCCCGGACATGGACTTGGTCCCGCCGACCTTGCCTGCTTTGAAGACGCTGCTCGACGTTCCGCCCTTGCCGGACCAGGAGGGCCAAGAAAGGTTGAATCGCACGATACATGGTCTGCTGTCGGCGTGTCTACTCAACGTGGAGGAGATGAGGTACGCGCGTTGATATTGGTCTCGTTATTCGGTGCTGAAGAGGGGTTGCAGAGGACGGGAAGGTCCTGCTGTCACGAAGAAGATCAAGAACAACTTTTTGGCCGCAGTCCTTGTCTTGACTGTCGTACCGACGTCGGTCAAAATTGGGCAACCTGTCGTCGAGCACCTGTGTTTCCTCCTCACGGAGAAGTTGGTGGAGACCAGCGAAGTGTGCCATTCGCTCTTATACCTACGTCCGGCGCTCATCTCCTGCCTTCCTCACAGTTGTCCCTCACCGCTGCCCAGTGCGCCAGAACCTTGATAGGTGCTGCTGCCTCTGGCAATGTGCTGCTGCGTCTTTGCGCAAAGTTGCTCATGCCAGGCCTCATCGAGTTCGTCGCGAAGATGGCGCCAGCCGTGAATGACCGCACGATCTCTGACCTGCATTCTGCCGCAATTGCCGAGACCTGGAAGGCCTTCAACACTTTCTTTACCTCCGTACCCGATGAACACAGTACGTATATCCTCCAATTTTAGCACACCGCCGGTCACTCACCCTTTCGCAGGAACACGCCTTCTCGGCGTCTTACTGCCTACGATTGCGCTCCTGCTCCTTAACGCGCAGTCCAGCCCATCGCCCGTCACGTCGCAGAGTGTTGTGCAGCTGCTTGCGTTTGCGACGACTTCGCCTGTTGCGTTCAAGGATGCGGCAGCGAAGCTCGAGCCAGAAACGAGAGAGTTGCTAGAGCAGGCAGTACGCCGGGCTGTAGGTGGTAACTCGGCAGCGCAAGCGCAAGCGTCTGCGAAACCGCAGATATCTTTGAGGTCGTTCTGAGGTTGAAGTTGCTGGTGGAGGAAAGAGTCGTTTGACTACATCTTCGTACTGCTTTCTGTTGTTTGTTGAATCTTGATCTGTTGTACCACGCAACCCCTTGACTCTGCAACGAACGATACCCGAGTATGAACGAGGTCCTCAAACCTGGTGTAAATTGGTGCCACGAATTGAATGGTGCAATCTTCGCGAGTCTCGATACGCGTGAGTGTACGGGATCTCCTGAACGCCGGATATTCGTCATATAAACATGCACATGTGAGAAGGAGATACAGCACACCTGTGACCTAAGAACTCTGTCATCGACTCATCGTCGCCGCTCCCGGCGTCGACGCGGGTCGAGAAAGAGCTGGCGAAAATCACGCGCAAGTCAGAATTTCCAAAGACGCGCCCGGCCCGTGCTTGCGCGCCAGTTGAGCTCGTTGTCTCTGACGTTCACGATGAGTGATTCCACAGCGCCCAAGGAGCGCGCCCGCTCTCTTTCAGCAGCGTCCCTCGGGGACCGCCTCTCCAAATTCACAAAGACGCCAGTCGCCGCCCTCCATGACATCGAGTGCGCCCATTCCCTGTCGCTCGTGTCGCGCCGCTCATGACATCGTTCCCTCCAGGTTCGTACCCGCACAAATACCACCCAAGCGGCGGATGCAGATGCTGGCAGTGGCTATGTGGTCGGTCATGATTGCGCTCTGTGTATCGGCCTTTCTCATCTTGTGGTAAGTGGACATGAATCGGTGACCGATGGCGCACACGATGTTAACTAGCATCCTCCCATCCTAGCTCCTTCCCTCCCCTATGGCCTATACTGGCAGTATACTATGTATGGATACGATGGATAGATCAGAGTCCAGACCACGGTGGGAGAAGTAGCGAGTGGGCAAGGACGTCAAGATTCTGGAGGTACTTTGCGGACTATTACCCTGTCTCGTGCGTGTTACCTTCCCCTTCTATGTCAATTTACTCAAGAAAAACATGCAGGACTATGAAGGTAGCGCTGAACGCTTGTCAAGGCTACACCATGCTAAGCCATCTTAGACCGCAGACCTTCCGCCAGACAGGCCGTATATCTTTGGCTACCATCCACACGGTGCGTGATCATGACGTACCCACAATACACCCATCTCATAATATTCTGCAGGAATCATTGGCATGTGTGTATATCCCTATCCGTCTCCGTGTAACAGGTCTGAAGGCATCGCAGGGGAGCCCTCGCTACATTCGCCACCGAAGGTACATAGTCGGGTGTCCATACCATCACCCCCGCCTCTTCCTTCATCCCCCTTCTCTTTCGTCCAGAACGTCTCACTGACGTGCTCCTCAGCTACTGGCTTCTCCAAGCTCTTCCCCGGCATAACACCACACCTCCTCACCCTCGCCTCCAACTTCCGCATCCCCCTTTACCGCGACCTGATACTCTCCCTCGGCATCTGCAGCGTCTCCAAGCAGTCCTGCTCTAACATCCTCAAGTCGGGCCCCGGAAGCTCCATCACCATCGTTGTGGGTGGCGCGGCGGAGAGTTTGAGTGCGCGTCCGGGGACGGCAGACTTGACGCTAAGGAGACGACTGGGATTTATCAAGGTTGCTATTCAGCATGGGTAGGTCGAACCTCTACGACAGCAAGACGGAGTGCTCATACCCGAACAGCGCCGACCTGGTCCCCGTCTTCTCGTTCGGAGAGAACGACGTGAGTTTAGACATGGAGCATGAATGGTAGACGCGCAACTTACCGACTTCAATCCCAGATATACCAACAAATGCCTAACGAGCGCGGGACCACCGTGTACAAAATGCAAAAGAAGTTTCAATCCGTATTCGGATTCACTCTCCCTCTATTCCACGGCAGAGGCCTCTTGAATTGTGCGCACTATCACTTCATCCAACCCGTGCACCCCAAACTCAACCTGCTTCTCTGCAGACAACCTCGGCCTCCTTCCCTACCGCAGACGAATAGTCGTCGTTTGTAAGTCTCATCGCTCTTCGCAATGTTATGCTCGGTTCTTATGACTACCCTCACTAGGCGGCCACCCAATACCTGTCCAGCAATGCGACAAGCCCGACCTCGCGGAGGTCATGCGGATACAGAAGTTGTACATTGACGAGCTGACGCGGTGAGTCTGTTGACCCTAACTTTGTTTTTCTTGCCTTCTGCCCTATTCCTGTCTGCCTATCCTTCTCCGAGCTGGCTCGACGAAGAGCTCCGATGCGGGGCGCTTGTTGCCAAGCTATGTGCGCCGACAATGCGGACCGCCGGGTCCCTCGTGAAGGCGGACCTGAGGGCCTTTGCAGTGGCGGTCCGCCTCATTGCTCGATGCCGGCGGCCCGCCAACCTCTCTCGTACTCATGCAACGTACCCTTCTTGTTCCTTACGCGGATAGACCGCGGTCTCTCATCGGCAGGACGGCAGGCCAAGCCCGTCGTCGTCGCAAAGAAGCAACTCTGTTATGAGAGACGATGTCGTGGTTCAGGGACACGGCGGGCGGGGTACGGGAAGGCGGCGAACGTTATGGGAAGCCAGCGAACGTTGTGCGGCTTCCACGGCCTTTCATCACCTCTTGGCGTTCCTGTCCTCCCACCGACGTCTTCCTCCCTCCCACATCTTCATTATAGCGGATGATGACCGGCGTTACTGACGCTTCTCTCCTCTTAGGATATGGGACACGTACAAGGACCAGTTCGCCAAGGCGCGCAAGCGGGAGTTGAGTATTATTGACTGAGGGAACCTCTCGCATACCCTCGAACTTAGACAGCCTTCTCGTGTTGTTGGATAATATGGACAGTGACCACCAGCGCATGAAAAGCACGACGAGGCGCGGGAGCACGATAGTGTACGGAGCGCGCCGCTATATTATATTCCAGACTGATTAAAACAATGAACTCACTCTTTGTATCGTATTGAAGACGTCTCGGACGCCGCAAAGGTCGCTGCATATCACAGAAAAGTCTAATACATAAAAGCTGGAGGCCATTATGTGCAGGAATGAACAATATATATACACGGGCGTGCGTGGGTGTGAAGTGCTACTGTACTTCGTATTGGAAGCGGTGACAGGACAGTGAAAGAGAGGACATGTGCGATCCGTAGTCCATACGATAGATAATAAGTAGGTACGCACACAACCGACCCGCTCCTCTAGTGATGACAATCCAAAAGCGCACGATTCGATATTGGTGATGGAGGATATGATGACGATGGGTATTAGAGGCAGGAAGGTATGGATTAGATCAGATGAAGTTCGTAAATCGGCGTGGCCGCAGAGCCCAGGCTCGGTGGCGCGAGTGTAGTCTATGGCTTCAAGGCCAGCGAAGACGACCGTAGCGAGCTTGGCCGCGTGATCGTGAGGGAGCTTGGACGAGTCATGGTCATGTCGGACATCGTGGGCGAGCGCGAGGGGAAGTAGCCAGAGCCCTGGCCCAACAGCGGCATGCCGGTTGGTGTTAACGGCACGGCGGTGTTGGTGGGCGACCACGTTCCCGGCGTCGACGGGTTGGTGTCGCGGCGGCGGCGCTCTTCGCGACGGCGCTTGCCTGGCCAGCCGACGTACACGCCGCCTGCTTCGGCAATCTCTCCAGAGGTGAGCAGCGTGTGCTCACACAACATGCTGTTCTCCTCCATCGAGGCGCCAGAGAGCAGACGCGAACCCGCGCGCATTGCTGCCCCATCGCCGATGTTGAGCTTGTTCAGTGAGAACTGGCCTCTCGAGTTGATGTGGGCGACCACGGAACAGTCGTCCAAGCTGACATGATCGCCGAGCTAGTAAAATGTCAGTACAAAGGTCAAGTCGAGCAGGCAAAGACTCACCGTGACAAGATCAGGCTCGGTCATAAGACCGGTACGACCACCAGCGAAGATCGAGCAATCCTTGCCAATAGTCGCGCCGAGCGCACGGTAGACCCAAACGATGTAGGCCGAGCCGTTGAGCGGACCTATGGACAGTCAGTATCACTCACGTGAAGCCCATGATTCGACACTCACCCAGAGTACCGAAGTACCCCATGAACATCAACCGCGACACCGACAAGTGCAGCTGCCACCGCTGGCAGTAGTTGCTCTTGTCCCAGTTGTAGCTACCCTCCCGACGACGGCCGATGATGATCCACTTCATCGTGATGAAGTACAAGATGGCGACGATGTTCATGATGCAGAGCAACACGACGAAGGTCATCGCGTTTAAGCCAAGGATCGGGCCGATGTCGTACCAGTTGTGTTGGAAGTAGTGCAACAGGTGGTAGTCGTCGAGGTGGATGTTGACGTACTTGAGGACCTGCGCGGCACAAACGGCGGGCATGGCCCAGTACGCGGCGGAGAGCGACATGATGAAGATGTTGATACCGAGGATCATGAGGTAGGGGAACACGAAGTACGGCGCCTGGCGCTTGTAGTACGCGCGGCCGAACGGAGTGATCGTGTCGCCGGAGCTGGGCTTGCCCTTGTTGAAGCAGATAGCCTCGCCATTGGCTAAGTGGATAATGAGCACCATAGTATGACGAACGTGCGAGAACCCTTACCGTTGCCCATCCAGGTCGAACCCTCCTCGTAATGCCCGCCACGGCGGCCAAGAGCACCGGAGCCCATGACGGCCTGCCTGCCCACCCTCGTTTCGGGAAGAAGCACAACACGATCGGCAATCATAGCTAGAAGTTGTTCAGCATGCTGTAGGAGTAATGGATGAACGCTAGCGCACCTCCATCCTCAATAACGATCTTGCCTGACCCGTACTGGTCCGAGGTGAAAAACTCAGACCGAGAGCCAAAGACGACGTCATTGCCAATCTCGAGCAGCTCGGGGTCGGGGCAGTAGATGCTCGAACCAGGCCAGTAGACGCGGTCACCGATCTGGATATCATATCAGCACTGAGGCGGACCCACGAAGACGGAAGCAAACTCACCTTGGCGCCCAACATCCGGAAGATAATCGAGACGGTCTGATAATGCGTGCCCAGGACAGCTGTCGCCTTCTTGATCGCACCTTGGCCGACCAACTTGTCGTTGATCCACCGCCGGAGACGCTGGTATTCTGAGTACTGCTTGGCATCGCCGGGGCGCTGGAGGCCCATGATGCGCTTGACGATGATACCCAGGAAGAGCGACAGCAGCGGAGTGCAGACCGCACGCACGACACGGGCGACCACATGGAACACGATACGGCGGGGCTCCGCGAACCAGTAGATGACTGACTGGAGCGGGTTCATGCCCTCCCGCAGCACGACCGTGTACTCGAACATCAAGTAGAGCATGCAGAACCACGGGACGACTAGAGATAGACTCGTGAGAGACAATTAGGAAGCAGATGGGAGAAGCACTTACACGCAGCGAACTTGACAAGCGCCACAATGGGCCAGCCTATGAGCAGCTGGAGCAGGAAGTGCGGCTTTCCGAGCGCGTTGCGGTTGTAGCCAGCGTATGCCTCCTGCGATGCGGACTCGTGTGACGAAGCATGCGGACCAAGGACAGTGCCGTCGGGGATGACCGTGCTGGGGGACACCTGGGTATAGGTGTTGATGACCGCACCACGGCCCAGGATGATACGCCCGAGGCGGAAGAAGCCATCGCGCTCGACGCAGAAGCCGCGGATGAGGGCGGAGTCAATCTTGACGTCGTCGTGGATGTGGAGCAGGTCATACTCCGCCAACCGCGCCCGGCTGTCGATCTGCACATTGCTGCCAATCTTCGCTCCGAGCAGGCGATAGTAGACCTTCTCCATCGCCGGGTTGAGGGCGAAGATACCCTTGCCAGCCGCCCTGTGGTGGCGTCAGATAACAGCGATGATAACGCAGAATGGTGATACTCACCTCAAGGTATGGTCGACAATCCACCAGCGCAGATGGTAAACAGACCACCTATGATATGTTAGCATGTGCTGCATCAATTATAGAAGACACTGCTCACATCTTGTACGTTCCAGGCCGGTAGCGCCCAATAACCACCCACTTGAAGAGGATGGCGCCAGTTGGGCAGACGATACGCACCACCAACCGCGCGATGGCGATGGAGCACAGAAGGACGGGCACACGCTCCCAGTAGTTCTGGTCGATGAGCGGCACGAGATACGAAAGCGAGAACACCATGATAGTCCCTACGAGCCAAGTCAGTTGTTAAACCATAACAAAATGAACCGACGTACATGTCAAGCAGCTCCTGATAGGGTACAGGAAGAGCAAGGGAATAATCTGCACAATCAAGGAGATGGGGTGGTTCTGCCCCAACGACTTGCTCGCGCTGACGTTCCCAGACCCGTCGATGTGCTGCACCAATGTCGTCGAAGACTCCGCGTAGGTCGAATCGCCCTTCTCCACATCGAAGCTGTAGTGCCCGCCCTTGTCGACGTGCACGAACTCCGCATCGACGAGGCGCGCAATACCGCGGACTGTGCTGTTCGTGAACAGCTCCGAAATGCCCACACTCACACCAGTCTGCTTGCGAATCTGGTGCGAGAGCTTGCCGAGCAGCAGGGAGTTGCCACCGAGCAGGAAGAAGTCCGAGTCCGCCGTGACCGTGCCCGGGTCGATGTCGAGCAGCCGCGCAATAATGTCGCGCACCTCGAGCTCCTGGTGGCTCATCGCCGACGCGTTCCGCTGCGAAATCACCGCGTCCATCTTCTCGTAGTCGAACGAGGACGGCGAGTGCCGCGGCAGCGGCTGGTCGAGGATGTGCACGTTCTCCGGGAGCGCGTACCCGTGCAGCACCGGCGTGAGGCGCGCCTTGATGTCGGCCGCGGTGACGCCGGGGCCAGCGTTGATGTACACGTCGGGCGCGGCCTCGCCGCGCATGCGAACAGCGATCTCAGAGATGCCGCGGCACTTCGCGAGCGCGTCGTAGATGTCGCGCTCGTCGACCGTGCAGAGCGAGGACGGAATGGGTTGAGAGAGCGGAGCCGAGCTCGGGGGCGCGATGGCTTCGTAGTGTCTGCGGAGGTATGGTACAGAGTCAGATAGACGGCCGAGGTTCAGTCGCTGGGCTAGCTTGATGCGTAGCGGCTTTCCAGCGCTAGAAGAAAACATAAGATGGCAGGCGACATTGTGGCTAGGCAAAACTTACTTGTTCTTCGGCAGGTCGTTCATGTAGACGATCAGGAAGGGCCATTTCGACGGGTGCAAGTGCGGCCTGAAGGCTAAGTCAGTAACTCCCGAGTATTGTTTACGGCCGTTCAACTCACTTGAGAGCGTTATGCAGTTGCGACAACCCAATTCGTGGCGTGTCTGGTTGCGGCACGATGACCACACCAATAGCCTCCTGCAAAACGTCGTGCTCGACAGCGAAGGCGAGCGTCGTCTGAGGAAATGTAAGACGTTGCCACAAAGAAGCGAGGTGTAACGCACCTTGACGCAGTCCTTCGCCGCTGTCATGATAGCCTCCTCAACCTCAAACGGCGAAATGACCTCGCCACCCTTGTTGATGATCTCCTTCGAGCGACCAGTGATGTACAGGTAACTTTGAAGCGAGGTTAGCAACTGGGAATTAAGGTGGAGCGCGTGAACATACCCATCCTCGTCCATGTAGCCGCAGTCGCCAGAGTCGAACCATCCTTCCCTAAAGGAATATTAGAATTACCGATGAAAGCGGAAAAGCGCGCCACATACGAGGTGAAGGCGGAGGTATCTAGAGGTACGCTTTGGTCGGAGTCCACCTCGTAACCCTGGAAGGTCGGCAAGCCTCGAACACACACAGCACCGGTCGCCTGAGCAGGCAGCTCGCGCTCAAGGTTGCTCGGGTCGCGGATCGACAAGTACGGGCCACACGCGATACCAGAGCAGCCGGGCCGCTCGAGCTGGTAAGTGACCGGGGGCGTGGAGATCGGCATACATCTGTTTGATCGTGTTACAATCTCATCAAATAACATGCAGGGTCGAAGACCTACTCTGTCATTCCATATGATGGCAACACAACTGCACCGGGGAAGTAGCGCTTCAGCTGGAACGAATCGTCAGTACGCATGTGCGTCCGCGACAGGCAAGTGTGCGCACCTCTACGGCCAGACTGGGAAGCAGACCGCCCGCAGCGTTACATATCATGCGGATATGGGTATCGCGAGCGGGGTCGACGTCCTCCGGGCGCGAAGTGAGGATGGCGTGGTGAATAGTCGGCGCCGCGTAATACCTGGGAAAGGGTTGAATGGGCTTGGCATGAGGGAAGATACGCGCGTGACTGACCAGGTCGCTTTGAGGTCAATGGCCAGGCGCCAGAACGCGATGGCGTCGAAGCCGGCGCACATGATTGCGCTGCCGCCGCTAAGGAGAGGTGCGAGCAGGTTACGGACGATGCCGCCAACGTGGAAGAGAGGCATCATGTTCACTGCGGAGATCGTCAGGCGCGGAACACAAGGCGAGAACGCGTCACGCACTGTTGATGTCCGTCGGTCGCAGGGCCCATGATTGGACGACAGCGCAGGTGCCGACGATGAGGGACCGAAGCGTGTACGGGACGACCTTCTTCTTGCCGCTGGTACCCGAAGTGTGGAGAACAAGCGACCGATCATCGAGCCCGTGTGGGCGGCTCGGTAGCTGTGGGTGCACCGAGTTCGGTGTGTCGAGAAGGGTCATGTCGAAGAGGCCTGTTGGGCCATCAGGGCGGGCGTGGATAAGAACGACATCGCAGTTGAGCTTCTGCTGGGCTCGTCGGAGGTCCAGACGGTCCTCGAAGCCGGGGGCAGTGACGATGGCGCGGGCGTTCAGGCGCTCTGCGTCATCGAACAGCTCCTGCGCGGTGCAGCTGGCGTTGACTGGCGCGCATGTGTGGTAGGCGGCGAGCGAGACGAGGGCAAGGGCGTTCTCGGGGCCGGTGGGGAGGGCGATGACAACGCGGTCGTTGGGGCCGAGCGGGGCGCGATGTGGCGAATGGGGGAGGGCGAAGTGGTAAACAAAGGAGCGTAGGGTATCGTGAAGGAGCGGCTGTCTGTCGACATTTGGGGAGAAGATGGCTGGTTCATGGGTCGCACAGAGGCAGTCGAGGAGAGTGTTGACCGTGCCTGCGTTGGTTATGGTGTCCGCTAAGGCGTCGCCGAGGGACTGTCCTGGTGCTGGGAGGACGCCCTGGTGCAGGAAAGATAGAGGGATCGCCATGTCCGTCCAGAGTTCCTGGGCTCCGAGGGACGAAGATGAAGGAGGATAGGAAGTGTGCGTGGGATATTTTATGAGTTGCTCGGCGGGGTGGCGTCGACGGTTGATGGCAACAAAGAAGTCAAGTGGTCGAAGTAATTGTCGGGCGTACGCTGCTGCGGGCGTGCTCTCTACAAACGCTACCCGAGCTGCTCGTCGTGATAATCCGTCCAAGGGAGGAGACAACGAGCGCGGTGATGATACCCTACGCCATATGAACCCCCCGCCATTACAATTGCAAGTTCTTTCTGCCCCATCGGGCAACCGAGCCGGCTTGCCAGGCCCCGCAGTCCCAGGCCCGATTTTCCTTTATTCCGCCCGACAAGGGTATCGAAAACAAGGGCGCTTCGCTACTCTGTCCCCTCCACGGCCTCCACGAGCACCAGTGGCTCGCGCGAACCAACTACAACTTGGCGACCCAGGCCAGAGGAACAATCCATCGCGGCTTACGACCGCAGCTTGCTCTTGGCGTGCGACCTTCTTTTCGGGCCACGGTTCGACGAATGACGGCACCGGGGCAGCACATGCGTTCAGCGGGGAACACCGACAATTGCCAAGCCCCGGCGCGCCCCGGTAAGCCCGCGCTATGTCCACGAGGGTCCGCGCCACCTGCCCTCCACGTTCGCCCTCCTTCTCTTGCGCAGCCCTTCGCGTGTAAGAATCCGCGTTCACACCTCTCCCACACGAAGGCCAATCGCTGCTACAGTTCGCTCGAGTGTCGGCGCGCTGGCGGTTGCTGGATCGCGCAAGATAAGCCCACGCTCCATACCACGTTGGCGCACCTCCGCAGCGGGCAACGCGCTCAGCGACGCCCGCCATACGATGATCTACAAACCTGCTCATACTCCTTGCCCACCGGGCAGCTGTTATGTTTCGCAGCTCCCTCCGCAATCCGTAGAACAGCGCAAAAATCGATAGATTGCACCACCTCACAAAAGACTTTTGAGACTGCGATATCGGCCAGGGGTGGGGACCGGACGTAGACAATAAAACAAACCCAATGGCAAAAGTGCCTAGCGCTGCAGCTTCTTCCGAGACCTTCTGCGCATCGTAGCTTCTGCTCACAACATTCCTGCGAGGTGAATAGACGAAGCAGTAGCCCTCCCGCACCTTCTTGCGCGGCCGCGCTTTCTACACCTAATCACCCTCCGTATCACCTTCATCGCACAATCGCGCCAAGCCTCGTAGTTGAATGTGTAGACGACGCCGTGGGGGTGTCGCAGCTGCTCGTACGCTGTACTCATACATGTCGAAGACAGCAATCATCGATTTCGTCTGGGAATCGTCGTGAGCAGACCGCAAGGAACGACAGGGAGCGCACCGCCCCAGACGGTCCTCCCACCGACAACTCGACGAGCAAATAGGAGGGGAGGGAAAAGGGTGATCTCCTCACCGATTATCTACCGCATCGGTAGTCAAGCCCTCCACCACCAACTCCATAGAAACTATGGCGTATATTCTGGCGAAAAAATAATCACGGTCGCGCTCTCACGCCGCGCAACCGCGCTTCATCTGAGGGAGGTTTCGGTCGTCTCGCGCGGTAGATTTAGCTTCCCTCTCGCCCTCTGCGCCGTTAGATGGCCATGGAAGAGATGATGGAGGACTAGAAAGCGCCGCCGACGCTGCTCGGCCGTTGCCGACCAGGGCGGCCAGTCGGTCCGCGGTCTCCGCCTCGTCTGCAACCCGTCCCTTCCTCCTCTTCCCGACGTCGTATGCTGTAGTCAGATAGTTACTCTACCATAATCCACTTGATCTCCATGAACTAAGCAGAAACTTTGAAGAACTGGTATGTTCCTACTCACTCCAGATCATGCACATCTACTCATAGCGTGGGTGACTGCATTCTCGATGTTCAGCCATTATTTGGCGCTTCCGTGGTTTCTTCCACATTGCGCGTATGTTTGTGTAGGACCTGAATATATTAGTTCAGAGCTATCCTCGTCGGAGTCGCGTAAGGTCCATGATTTATGGGTCATCTTGTGACCTTGAGGATACTCAAGAATTATTATAGTGGGCTTCCATGTGTAGTACTTCATCTCCGCGGCAGCTGCGTCATAAACAAGCGTCATGTACAACGACGGGAAGAGGAGGAAAGGATGGGTGGCAGACGAGGCGGAGACCGTGGACCGACTGGTCGCCCTGTTCGGCAACGGCCGAACAGCGTCGGCGGCGCTTTCTAGTCCTCCATCATCTCTTCCATGGCCATCTGACGGCGCAGAGGGCGAGAGGGAAGCTAACTCTACCGCGCGAGACGACCGGAACCTCCCTCAGATGAAGCGCGGTTGCGCGGCGTGAAAGCGCGACCGTGATTATCTTTTCGCCAGAATATACGCCATATGTAACCCTCAATTGTCCCGCTTTCCCGCAGTCGCCCAAACCGCGTCGAGCAAACCTTGCTCTGGCGCGCACTTCTTGAGCCTGTCGTAGTCGTACCACACGACGACCTCCTCGGAGTGTGCGACGAACGCTCGCTGGTTCAAGGAATATGCCGAGGCACGTAGGTGCAAGTGTGTCGCGTCCGCTGCCAATTCAGTCGAGGCGGGCCGATGCGGTTTGTGCGCCACAACGAGCTAGAGACCAGGGCGGACGTGGAATGAGCTCGCTAGTTGCGATGTGAGGGAGGAACTAACCGTGTCGGGATGGGTCACGGGCCGCCTGAAGTTGACCTGAATGGACTTGAGGATCAGCGAGACGCCCTTGCCCTTGAGCAGCGCCTCTGCAGCAGACGGACCGCCGAAGCGCTCCCCGAAGGTCGACATCCAGTGGATCCGGGACTGCAGGTGACCACACGGCCTGTGAGGATGCGGTGGAGGAGGGTACAGCAGCTCCACGAACCGTCTCGAAGAATCGCACTGCATTCCGGCGTCGAGGTAAAGAAGAGAAAGGCGTGGAATAAGCAGACCGTGCCGTGCCCCACACGAGGAGAGACGTACCGTAACGGACATTGTTGACGTGCCTGTAAATGCGCAAAGGTGAGCTCCCGGTTGGCCCTGGCCGTCTACCTGCGTCATAAAGTCATTCATACGCACTGAAAGCTATCGAGGTCGCCCCAGACGATCTTCTGCGTCCAGAGGACGTCAGGGTCAAACCCGCGGTCGACGAGCGCCGCACGAGCCTCGGCCAGAGAGGCTGGCGACGCGTCCCGGGGAGAGGTCCGCCGCACTGAATGCGAGGGCGGTCCTTGCGTGCCTTCATCCACGGTCGCTCGGGGGTCGTGTGGCGCGTCAGCTGGCTCCTCATCGGGCGAGGCGGGACCCGTCTCGCCCGGGCGAATGTGGAAGGGCGATGACGGGTCCTTGAACGCCTGGAGGAGGGCCTGTTCGGCATTGGGCCGGTAATCAGCGACCGGCGGGAGCTATGACCTTGGAGGTGACACTGACGTTAATGGACGAGTTATGACGGCGCGCCGAGCCGTGCTGGCGGTGGACTAGCGGGAGGGAGGAGCGCAGGAGAGCGTGCGAAGGCATACGTAGGCCCAGAGGGTGGGGGAGAAGGAGGGGAAGGTGCGTATTTACGTGCGCCGGCGCGCACGCGACCTCGAATTGCCGGCGCTGCCGCCGGGTCACTTCCATCGACCAAGTCCGATCATCGTTCCCCTTGTCCCGCTCTTTGATCCCGCTGGCGAACCAAACCGACCGACCATGCTGGCGGACCGACGGGACGCTGCGTCATTGGAGACGCCACCATCCTCGACCCTCGCCGCCGCGCGGCCTAGCAAACGTGGAACGGTGTCCTCGTCGCGAGGGTAGTCGACGTCTTCTCATTCCCGCTCATCGGGTCGCTTGTGCTTCGCCTCCTGACGGGTCGTATGGAAGACTAAATGAAGATACGCGCCGATCACTTCGCGCCGTCGATTGCTGCATCATCGGTGTATACCCGTTCGCCCTCGCCGGGCACCTTGACCAGCTCCTTCCTCGCTATAGCGTAGCGGCTCGGAGTGTCTATAGTTCTTTGGATACATCTATCAAATTCTGTCAATCATGGCACTACCGGGAATCGAGGCTACTGGAACTAGCAGACCTGGATAGTTGCGCGTCGTCGTCGTCGTCGTCGTCGTCGTCGTCGGGTGCGCGCCGCGCGGGAAACTTTGGTGGCGGTCACCTTCAAGTTTTAAACTAAGTTGGTCTTCCGCGCCCCAAGGACGTTTCGGCAAATGGCGGTCACAAAGCTTGCGCAAACAATGTCGATACTAAAGGTCAGAAAGCCTAATTTGTTCCTCCCTTCCTCTCTTCCTACCTCCATCTTAGTGCGTATCCCGACCCGCCGCCCAACGCTGAAGCTGACCCTCCTCCAGATAAAGATCCTGGTGATCGCCTAAATCCCCTTTTTAAACGCACATCACTATACGCGACTGGTTCGCTTCACGCTTTACGACCTCTACGAACTCCACGACTCTAATCCATCTATAATCATGGTTGCCATCAACGCTCGCTCGTCTGCTCTCGCTGTGTCTCTTGTTCTCGCTACGCTGGCCTCTGTCGACGCGCTCCCGGTGCAGAAGGATCTCTCGAGCTCCCCCCAGAAGCAGTCATCTCGCTCTGCGAACGCCTTGAAGAAGGTTTCTTCTAGGTCTCGGTTCCTCCGGCGGGAGGCCATGGTCATCACCGAGGAGATTCACGGTCCGGTGGTGCGTGTACACCGCCAGCGATTTTTAGACGATTCTGACGCATATATGCAGCACCAGCAGGCGTCGTTCTCGATCTTGAAGCGGGAGGAAGGTCTTGCCGCTCGAGACCATCACCACGAGTACGTTCACGAACATGACCATGATCATGACCGCCACTATGAGCATGACCACGATCACGATCACGACCGCGACCATGACCACCACCATCGTCGCTCGATCGCCATCCCCAATGGCCATGGCACGCCTTACATCGTGGCGCATCAAGCGCGGTCCGCTGGCAAGCGCGAGCAACAGGGTGTTCCGGGCTTCATCAATATCATGGTGCGCCTCTTTCTCACTGAATGCAGGAATTAAGACTCATGCAATCCCATTAGAGCGATCAAAAGAAGCTCGGGTCCCTCATCCTCGACACGTCCAACTCGTCTCACTATGTGCTCGACGCGTCAGAGAAGAACTCGACCGAGATGTATCTCGTGTCGGCTGGCTCGGGCTCGGGTTCCGAACAGTACTTCGTCCAGATTCCCCTCATCGACATGCAGACCGCCTCCGTCGTTCCCTACTGCGCCACGTACGATCCGAACCCTCCTCAGGCTGAGCCTCTCACCGTCGAGAAGTGTGAGAACTCGACGCAAGCCCAGACGCACAAGAGCCAATACTTTGCGTTCGATAAGGAGACCGGTGTCATCCACCCGATGTGGTATAGTGACAAGGGCTCCACGGACGATAACACGGCCGCTGCCAAAGCTGTCGACGGATCGGACGCGCCGGAGGGCTCGGACATCGCGTCGGTGACCAGCGATGGTGACCTGACGTCTCGCGATGACTCTTCGCAGAACATGACGGCGCAGTCTGTGACGCTCGTCTTCACTCCTACTGGGACGCAGGTCGAGAACGTGGACGATGTCACCTCTAGCAGCGTCTCATCCACCGTGTCTACGTCAACGGCCTCGACGGCGACTGTCTCCCAGACTGCCACCTCTTCGGCTGCGTCACTCACTGCTGCCGATGTCTCGTCTTCTTCCTCGGTGGCCTCGTCCGCTGCGTCGTCGGCAATCTCTCGTTCAACCAGTGCGACGAGCTCCGATCCTTCGCCTACTGCTGCCGCGCTCGATGTCGAGGTCGTTCCCAACAGGGCGTCCTCGTCGGCTGTCACCTCGTCTGCTGCTACGTCGTCCGCCGTTACCTCATCCGTGGCCGCGTCGTCCGCACATTCTCTCGACGCCGAAGCTGTTGCTTCATCTATCGCTGCTTCCTCGAGCGCCGCCTCGTCGACCACTGTCTCCAGCACGGATGTATCCCTTTCGGCTGCCGCTGCGTCGACCTCGACCGCTGCTAGCTCATCCATGACTCCGGTCACGTCTGCTACGGCCCCGTATCAGTGGATGTTCAAGGAGAACACCCGACTTTGATAGCGTACATACATTGCATTAGCGAATTGCAGCCTGATTTCGATGGTTTATGTGATGCGAGCTTGCGAGATCTGAAGTTTTCTACTACAAGACGGCATCCAAATAATTCGGTGGCTTCAGATCTCCCAGGTTTGCGACAGCCAATTCTACCTCGTCTCGAAGGAACGCCAGCAGCGTGCTTTGCTCTGAGTGGATCGGTCGCCAGCCCAGCTTCTTGAGACGCTCTGCGTGACCCCAGATTGTACCACCGAGCAGTGCCCAACCAACTAGGAATTTGAATGAGTCGTGCAAATTTCCAGTAAAGACAAGACGTTCGGACGCACACTCGCCCCATGCATCGGTTATGCTATCCGGAAGTGGCGCGCAACCCGGAGCCTTAAGTACTCCCTTCTCGTGCAAAATCTGGTAGGAGTGGTCAGACAATAGCCACCTCCTGAGCATGGCTCTCAGGCTCACGTTGCCGATACACGTCATGATGTCCTTCATCACAGCCATCCGTGGATGAAGGACGAAATCTGAGGAGAGAATTTTAGCTGCACGTCCTTTCTTTGGCTGTCAGAACGCACAAAGCCCTTCTGCCCCCTCGTCCGCCTTGTCTTCGAGGGCTGCTTTGAGGCAGGTGAAAACGGCAGAAGCGACGTCCTTGACGTGTATTTCGCCCATCGCGTTCTTGCCATTTCCAAAGGTTCCAGCGTGGCCTGCCTGCATGGCCAAGTCGACGTAGAGGCGGATGGGCATCGTTACGTTCTGGACGCCCGAGCCGACTCCTGCGAGCCATCATTTCTCAGACGTCAAGTACAGCTGGAAGCACAGCCTAAGAGCTGAACGCACCATAAATCCACCCCGGAAACAAAATTATCGTCCGGATGCGATTCTCCGCCCTCGTCCCGGCTTTGACGATCTCGAGGTCAGAGACGATGTACGTGACGTCCTTGAGGGGGCGCAGGTCCATTTCGGTGTCGTGCCAGATGTGGGTAGGCGTGAGGAGCTCGCCGCGCGCGTTGTCTTCGAGGATGCCGGCGCCGGAGATGTGGATGTAGATGGGTGGGTTGGCGGGGTTGGCGGCGGAGCGGGTGCGAAGGCCGGCGAGGGTGGCTGAAGAAAGAAAGGGGTGAGACGGATAGCAAAGGAGGAGGGAGAAATGGGAATGAGGAGCGTCAGTACTCACAAAGGACGCTCGCATGGTGGTCAGACGAAGCAGTGTTGATGACGATGTCGCATTTGGAGGCCTCTTCTCGGATAAGTGCATCACTGTTGAGGGTGCCCTCGATAATTCGTATGTTGGGGTGTAGTACACGCAGTTGCGCCTCCTTCTCAGGAGTTATATTGCGAACCAGGGCTCGGACGGGGAAGTCAGGCAAGTCAGCGGCCAGGAGCCGTAAGACTTCGCCGCCTACATAGCCAGTCGCGCCGAGGAAGAAGATGGTGAGGGGGAGGGTAGACATGGAAGAGGGGTTACCTATATTCACCCAGCTGGTGCAGCGCATATAAGTACGAGCGCCCAAGACCTTGAGACGCTCATTGTCTTCGGGCGCGCCATTGAGCTGCTAGCAATCAGGAGCATAAGTTTTCCCGGTCTATTGCAAGAGCATCAATAGTCGGCGTCTGCCTGTTCTAGGGTAAGCCGACGAGGGGGAGCTATGCTCTCCGTGATGAGAGCGTGAGCCAGAAGGGTTGGGCGCCTCCGGTCCGAGATCCGCGAATGGGCGCTGTGACCTGTCGTGACCTGCTGTAACCGTGCTTCGGCAAATGCCGTATATTCTTGCTCTTGACGGTCACTTTGACCCTTGTTCGCAAAGACCGTCGCCATCGACACCGCACTAGCAACAGCCGAACCATGGTAGACTTTTGCAATCACTCCGACTGCGATGGCGTATATGGTTTTGTTGCTTTGACGCGGTATAATCTGCAATATCGACCTGGTGCTCATTCGTGCGCAATGACTAGCATCGTATTGAGCGGCCTACAATCCGTTCGTTATACTCTTCATGAAGATCACAAATGCAAGCACCCGAATAATCTACCGCGACGATGACATTGCTCTCACTTTAGGCCCTTTGGCGCCTTTGTTCGTCGGGTCACAACGTCGACATGAATGACAAGTACGTGTCATGTCAACTTCTGCGCTGTGTCTTGATCGAGGACACAAACGGACGGTCAATGCGCCCTTTATCCATTTAAAGAGCAAGGCTGCCAACTTTATCGCTCACCCATTATCTGCCCCACTCCCCGTGCCCTCCGCCACTTCATCTCAAGCCCAGAAAATGCCCTCGTCCAAGTGGCTCACCGTCTTCAAGCCGAAGAGCCGCAGCCGGAGCCAGAGTATAACTCTACCACTGCCACACAAGCCCTCGCGCAAGACCTTGAGCTTCGCCTCGCGTAGCGCGCGCCATGTTTCGTTTGTGAAGATCGGCAGACGCTGGCTGTCTGTCGTGACGCTAGGAACGTACACGTACCAAGGGAGGCCTCGTCAAAATTCGGATGCTGGCATGACCTTCCCTTCTGGGGGCCTGGCTGGTGGCAGGAACGATGGCCGCGCGTGGCGTGCGCGATCCATGTCTATGCCGGAGACGCCGACGAGGATCGACGGGAACCATCGTCAGTACTGGGTTTCTCGGCTTGAGACCATTGATGATTGCACATTGAACTCCAAAAAGGTGAGCTTCGCATATACTGTCTGTATCGTGTCGAAGAGCTCATCTTGAATATTGTCATAGTCCCATGACTCTCGACAATCCTTTGACTGTCGTGCCGTCGCCGGCAGGCGCATTAAAACCCACTCCTGGTTCGACCGTCTGGACGACGAAGTGGCTGCCGAGGTTTCGGCTCGAGACGCTGAGCTCGAGGTGCCCTCGACGCCCGCTTCTCACGACGACGACCAATCTTCATTTGTCCCACTGTCGCCTCGACAAACTGTCTCCCCCATGGCGATACGTGGCTAGTAAGCCAAATACTCCTCGCATCCTTTCTTGCCATTCTGACCGACCATCCAGTGCGTCAACCGGGGAAATAGAGAACTGGGACGACGCCTATGACTTCGAAGACGCTGAAGACGATTGGGTGGATATTCCTACCCCTCATGCCCCCACCTTTGGCGTCTCAGCGCGTGCCTTATAGGCAGCGCCTTATTTTAACACCGGAAAGTGTTCTCAACGGCTACATTTCTTCCAATATCTACAGCATAATACCCTATCATCACCTTCATAGTACTCACCATAGATGATTTTCCTCCTTTCCACGTCGTCGTGCGACGTGCATTTGAGACTCAAGAACAGTTGACACTGCCCATGTGGATCCCATTGTAAGGCCCACCATGGTCGTCGGGCTCGCCGTCGAAGATGTTGCGGACATCTCCAGTGCTGCACCGCTCGTCGGTGTTGTCCTGGCCTGGGCATGAGAGCCACTCGTCGGATTCATCGATGTGAACCTGCAGGGGTCAGAGCGTGGTCTGGCGTAAACAATATCCATGCAGGCTCACCTCGCCCGATGGATGGTGGAAGCCCAGGAAGCGGCCTATCAAAAACATCTCGGCGTTTAGCGGGATTGTCCCCGTAGAATGTAGAAAGGCGAACCGGGTAAGATGGGCACGATGTCCTCCTTGTTGTTGACATGCGTGATTTGCAGGTGCGCGTCCAGGTAATCTGCCCATTCTTGATTGCCGACCTGGTCACGCCGTTAGAACCGCTCTTTTCCTGCATTATGCGAATGCGTACCCTGGGTACACCATAGCCGATGGTATTCACGCTCGCCCCTTCGAGATGCAGCGATAGATATACGGCCTCAATCTGGGAAAGAGCCGCGCCTTGGAACGAGATAGCGTTAGCAATTTCGCGCAAAAGAAGGAGGCGGTGACAAACCGAGTGAGTGCCCTACGGTCGTTATGCTCGAAGTGCCGTACGTGCTCATCGCAGTTTTGACCGCTGCGAGGACGCTTTCAGCGGTCCTGAGTTGCCGGTCAGACATCAAAAACCAATACATGACGGCATACACACTCACTTAGCGTGCTGATCTATGAAGCCATTATGCGCCTTGATACCCAGATCGTCGAACCCGGGGAATAGGTCATCGTCCAGATCGTCGAGGAAAAAGTCTGCGTCGGTGAGGATGGCGTCTCTGATTTACAGAGGTCAGGCTAGCCCGTCGATATACGAACGCTGCATACATCTCGCTCGTATTGGTGCCTACACTCAGGTCAGCAAGAGCAACCGTGACTGGCATAGTACGTCTCCGAACCTTGGTGGCCAACAATGACCTTTTTGAGCGAAGGCGAATATCCGACATACCCTGGTCATCGGCGTGTCAGTAACCAGCATTCGGTCCACACTTCGAAGGATACGCACAAAATTGGACGTCGCTTCCATCGCCTCCGGAAGCCACACTCTTGAAGTCCGAGTTCGCATTGCAGAGCGCTATATAAACCGGGCGTAAGCCGCCGCACACGCAAGCGACGCGCGGTAAAGAACGTACCACCGCAGCTCCAGGTCGCCGTCTTGTTGGGCGGACAATATGCGGCGGCGGCGAAGTTGCTGTACGGCGTGAAGGCCGCGACCTCAGCAGCGCTGAGCTCCGTGATTGACTGCCGGACCACGAGGGCGGCAGCGATAGGCCAAAGACACGCGATGAACGGCAGGAGAGGGACCATCGTGGCGACCGTGTGCGAGACGGTGGCTGAGCCGGGGCACCTGGATTGGGAGGACCCGGGGCGCAGCGGAACCTGGGGTGCGCGGCCCTCCGCGCGCCTCTTATATCGCTGGGCACGCACCGCCGATGCTCACAAGCAACATCACATCATGTTCGGGATCATGCCCGCTCGGCCGCTCGAGCATAAGAAACAGGGCCGTATGTTCCCCAAAGGATGGTGAACGTTCGTACGTACCCGGATGGTCAGCGTGCAGAGGCACAAGAGATGCGAAGACAGCACATGGAACCAGACAGAGCGAACGAATCACGGGGGTAGTCAGAGTTGCTGACGAGGGTCGCAGAGATCAAAGCAGCGAGCGTGAATTAGACAGATCGAAGATACCGGATACACCGAGTAGAGACGAAACATGATATGAAGGACACCCGGCATGGCCGAGGGTGCAGAGAGTGAAGTGCGACGAAGGAACGGAGGAAGATACGGCGGCTGCTCACGGTGATCAGAAGATAACCCCTTTGGAACACAATGCATCGATGTCCCACGTGGCGCACCTCCCCTGCGGCGCGCGTTTATGCAAAGGCACTGACGAGCGCTCGAAGACGCTATACGGTGTAGGCGTCGCATACGTGGGGATTGTGCAGCTGCGACGGGTCGACCGTGAGGTACCCTCGGTCGATGCCATCGAAGTACGACCTGATAAGTACCAGGGTGAGAGATCAGAGGACAATGCCAGTCAATCACATGGCGTACCACTGCCTGGAAAGATTGCCAGCAAGCTTCGACCTTTCTATCTTGAAGTTCCAGAACTAGATACCAATCGGGTCAGACTTTTCACTCCACTCGCACGGACTGAGGGAACTCACAATCCAACCGGCGCCTTGCGTGTATGCCAATTTCTGCGCGTCGGCCCATTTGACAAGGAACTCGTCGGACGCGCTAAACTGGGTCGGGAGCCCCCATTCTCCGAAGACGAGAGGAGAGTTTCCGAGAGCCGCATCGTCGGGGACCCGTTGAAGGTCTGCGAGAGTTTAGACTGGCACGTTCGTCAGAAGCGGCGACTTACTGCAGATGCTATGCATGTAGGCCTCTTCATTGGCATCGGCGACGCCCTATGAGTTCAAGTCAGTAAGCAACACGGCCGCTTTTTGGCAGTACGTACGCCAAAGCTATAACAAACGTTGATCAGTACGGCTTTGCACTTGACGTCCAGCCATTGACTTACCTGTAGTAGAGATGATTGTCGTAGACTTGGGGACCATCTGCTGCTTCCGCAGGGTTGGGTCCAGTGAAGTGCTGCCAGCTGCTATCCATCAGGCTGCGAATACATCGTCAGATTGCTATCGACCATGACTGTCAGATCGCACTTACTTGGTGACGAGCGGCTGCTTCCAGTGCATGGTAGACATCGACATCGGCTCGACCTCGTGGGCATCCAGGATGTTGGCGACGATGTCCAGCGCCTCCACAAGCAAATCGCCATCGTCCACCGCGGACGCGCCCGCCGTAATCGTCGTTCTCAGCGCGGAAATGGGGTCCTCTTGGCGCGTTTGAATGCCCCAGTGCCGCCTGAGACGCTGCGCCTTGCCATTGCCGCTCCACGACCCGATTCCCAGCGCACGCTCGACGACGCGCACCGTCCGGACGAACTGCTTCTGAACTGCGACGCAGAGGCTCAGTCAGCTCTCGTCATCCGTTGCTGGCGACACGAGGGTACGTACAGTCCCCATACCCGGGCGTCTGGGTGGCGTCCATGATGGGCTCGTTGACGGCTTCGATGGAGACGACGCTCGCGAACGCCGGGTCCAGGTGGGAGAGCACGGTCATGATGGCTGGAGCGCGCGCGGCGACGTCGGGGCAATTAATGATTGTGCTGCTGCGCATTGTGGTGCGACTCAGTACTCACCCGTCCAGAGCAGCGCGCGCCGGTAGTTGTAAGGCGTCTGTGGGTCGTGCACGTCGGTCGAGCTACGACGCGCGCTGAGAGAGAATTCGACTTACGTAGAACTGAACGTTGGTGGTGCAGCTGCGGACGGAGGTAAGGCTATCAGCGCGACGAAATATACACATCATGATTCAGCGTACTTTCCGGTGAACATCTGGTTGGGCGACTGCACGCCTGGGAGTGCGTGATGGTCGAGGATCGCGTCGATCCCGGCTTCCCTGAGCTGAAGCAAGCCACGGCGCTACATTGACATGGTAGACGTCGGTAGAGCTAGCCGTAGAGACGTCGATGGCTTACAAGCTGCTGCAGTCCTCCTCGAGGGTAGAACTCCGTGTCACGCTCAACTAGGTCTTCGATGATCCAGTATCCGAGCTGGCAGGGTAGATTCGCCTTCGTTAAAGTGATGCAGAGACAGTTTATCCAGCTCACAGGAATGCGGACGGTGTTGATTCCGAGACGAACGAGCTCATCGACGTCGTCTTGAGAGAACCAGGTAGACCTGTATAGTTGAACAGGAATATCAGAAGGAATACGTCAGCGACACATACCAATGCTCGTTGAAGATCTGGTCAGCCGTATCGGGATAAGCCTTGACAAAGGCGCTAATGCGTATTGTCAGTGAGAGTCAGGTTTCCTGACGTTATGGCGTACAATTCGCTCCGGATGCACTGCGAGCAATCCGAGCAGTCCTGGCCACCCATGTCGAGCCATTCTATAGCGCAGTCAGTGGATTTGCACGCATAAACAATAACGGAAGCGCTGACCCTGAGGAAGCATCCATGGTTCCAGTACAAGCCTATTCGGAGTCAGCCTCGAGAGACGAGCGCAATCTACAGGACATACCAGCTACCAAGATTCACTCCGTACACATTCTTGCCGTCGCGTATGGAGGCAGTAGCATGGCTGGAAAAGACAAGGGGCAAAACGAGCGAAAGGAAAGGAGCGGAGACGAAGGAAAGCATGGTGGCGATCCTACTGTAGATCTCCGTTGTCGCGCACCCTTATATACCTGCGTGCCATGCACCCCTTCCTGCCTCCGTAATTTTTCTTCCGAAGTGCACTTCCGCTGATCTAGCACAATGGAAGCTTCCGTCGAAGCGAATCCAGGAAGAGGCGCGAAAGGCACCCTCCTAAAGTCCGCACGGAAATTCGGCTTGAAACAAATCAGGAGAGATTGGCCAGGTGTGCTGAGCCACATCCGCAATAAAGGTCGCATCTGGGTCTTCCTCTTGTCCAGAGCAAGGCTTCTTGGCGATCTCCTCATGGGATGTTGCATGGGATCGTCTGAGAGGTCAAGGGACTTGGACGTGCAGAGATCGCGGGCAAAGGAAGACCAACTCGTTCGGCTGTTGCATTCGACGTCGTTACATGTGCTCGCCAACTTCCAAGGCGGTCGCGTCTCGTAAGGAGCGGCCCTCCGTCAAGCGGGGCCGGCGAACCGCGAAGGTGACCGTTCAGGAAGAGACGCCTCGGCACGGCCCGCACCGTCCGCGGATTCAAAATGGGATTCGGCAAACGCCGGTAACACTTCAACTTCACCATCACGACTCGTGTGAGACGTGCGCCTTGCTTGCTTTGCCTGCCTCGAGAGATCGCTCGAAAAATCAGGATACTCTGAGAGCTTAAAAGGACATATCATGTCTAGCTATCTGAAAGTCTTTGTAGTGTCGCCAGATACCCGGTCGGAGAGGCGCTTCGATCCGCACACCACGATTGAGCAGCTGAAGGTGAGCCCAACTTGCGACGACCCGTGGATACTTGAACTTGATCAGCGCTGACGATCTTATAGGGAAAACTCGAGCTCATTACTGGCATACCCGTACAAAACCAGGCACTCTTCCTGCTGAACACCGTGGACGACGAGCAGCCCATCGCAGACTTGTCCGATGATTCGCGACCATTGGGATATTATGGCGTCAAAGACTATCAGGCAATCAAGGTCAGTCCATATTTTGCTTAGCCCTATGCACTGTGCAAGAATCTCACTTACGCCACCTCGCCAGGTCACTGACCTCAACCCAGCGACTTCTTTCACTGGCCAGCTTACGGACACCTCGAACGTCGACAAGTTCGAGCTGACAGAAGAAGAGTATGCGAAGAGAAACGGTATGCTCTTCCTGTGTCATTGTCGCTGGAGAGTCTAATTCTATTTCAGATACCGTCATGGCCTACAAGCAGCGCATGAAGATGGGCCGCTTTGCCGAGAAGACGGAGAGTCCTGCAGCGGAGAAGGAGGAAGTCAACATTCCCGTGGGCTCTAGGTGCGAGATTGAAACCAACGAGCCTGGTCTACACAAGCGCGGCACGGTGCGCTTTGTTGGAGAGACTAAATTCGGATCTGGAGGCGTTTGGGTCGGCGTCGAATACGACGAACCCATGGGCAAGAACGACGGATCGTGAGTCAGTCTTTGTGTTTTCTTCAGTAGATCACTGACACCTTCCTCAGTGTACAAGGCGAACGATACTTTACTTGCGCACCGAAGTACGGCGTCTTTGTGCGGCCGGAAAAGGTGAAAGTTGGGGATTTCCCGCCAGAAGAGCTGAATTTGGACGACGATGAGGAGATGTAGTTGGTCTAAGGACTCACAGTAGCTGTACCAATATTTTTCTGTGGTCAACAGAGCCTCAGAACGTCCTCAAGTAGAGTGGAACCCGGGAGAAGGGGAGAGAACAATGCGCCCCAAAGGGGAAATGCTGATTCAGCAATTCGTCGCGTGGATGCACTGCCACAGGACGCGTAAGTCAAGTCCCCGCCTCATAAAGCGTCGCGCATCTTGTCTCTTGACCACCACCTTACCTCACGAAACGACATTATGGCTGACCCCAGCGGTGCTGCTCCCCAGCCTGGCGAGAACGACGTCTCGACGGCCATCCTCAGGCCGAAGAAATCGTGAGCGCTTAAGCGAGAAGTAGATGTGCAGATGCTGACGCGTGTTTCTAGCCCCAACCGCCTCATCGTCGATGAGGCCACTGCAGATGACAACTCTGGTGAGTAGAGTGGCGAGGATCAGCGAAACTGAGCTGACGCGAAGGATAGTCGCGACGATGAACCCCGCGACGATGGAGACCCTGCAGCTCTTCCGCGGCGATACCATCATCGTTCGGTGCGTGGACCTTTCTGTGGCTCAGGATGTTTACTCACACGTCTTTACAGTGGCAAGAAGCGGCGCGACACCGTCCTGATCTGCCTGAGCTCCGACGATGTCGAGGAGGGCCGGATACAGATGAACAAGGTCGCGCGCAACAACTTGCGCGTCAAGCTTGGCGATCTCGTCAACGTGCACCAATGTCTCGATATCAAGTACGGCAAGCGCGTCCACATCCTGCCCTTCGACGACTCCATCGAGGGTTTGAGCGGCAACATCTTCGACGTGTATCTCAAGCCGTACTTCCTTGAAGGTGTGCCGCAATCTACTGACCGGATTACGCGTCGATCTGACTAAGATGTACAGCCTACCGCCCGGTGCGCAAGGGCGACACCTTCCTCGTTCGCGGAGGCATGCGAACAGTCGAGTTTAAGGTCATCGAGACCGACCCGGCAGAATACTGTATCGTTGCTCAGGACACCGTCATCCACACCGGTGCGTACACTGCATACATACTCTGATCTTCTACTCACATTCCGCAGAGGGTGACCCGGTCAAGCGTGAAGACGAAGAGTCTAACCTCGCCGATGTTGGCTATGACGACATTGGTGGCTGCCGCAAGCAGATGGCGCAGATCCGTGAGCTCGTCGAGCTGCCCTTGAGGCATCCCCAGCTCTTCAAGTCGATCGGTATCAAGCCTCCTCGTGGTATCCTCATGTTCGGTCCTCCCGGTACGGGTAAGACCCTCATGGCACGAGCTGTTGCGAACGAGACTGGCGCGTTCTTCTTCCTCATCAACGGTCCGGAGATCATGTCGAAGATGGCTGGTGAATCCGAGAGCAACTTGCGAAAGGCGTTCGAGGAGGCGGAGAAGAACTCGCCTGCTATCATCTTCATTGATGAGATCGACTCCATTGCGCCGAAGCGTGAGAAGGTGTGTAGCTATTGTTCTTATGTCAGACGCCTGCTCATGCATCTTGTAGACGAACGGTGAAGTCGAGAGGCGCGTTGTCTCGCAGCTCTTGACGCTCATGGATGGCCTCAAGGCCCGCTCCAATGTTGTCGTTATGGCCGCGACCAACCGTCCGAACTCTATCGACCCCGCCCTCCGTCGTTTCGGTCGCTTCGACCGTGAAGTCGACATCGGTATCCCCGACCCGACTGGTCGTCTCGAGATTCTGCGCATCCACACGAAGAACATGAAGCTCGCTGATGATGTCGACCTTGAGCAGGTGCGTTATTGCCGTCAGACTCAGTGGATGCCTGACTGACGAGTTGCCTACAGATCGCTGCTGACACCCACGGTTATGTCGGCTCCGATATCGCGTCCTTGTGCTCCGAAGCTGCTATGCAGCAGATTCGTGAGAAGATGGACCTCATCGACCTCGACGAGGACACGATCGACGCCGAGGTGCTCGACTCACTCGGTGTCACCATGGACAACTTCCGCTTCGCCCTCGGTACCTCCAACCCGTCCGCGCTCCGCGAGACCGTTGTCGAGGTCCCGACCGTTACTTGGGACGACATCGGTGGCCTCGACAAGGTCAAGCTGGAGTTGCAGGAGACCGTGCAGTACCCCGTCGAGCACCCCGACAAGTTTCTCAAGTACGGCATGTCGCCGTCAAAGGGTGTCTTGTTCTACGGCCCGCCCGGTACGGGTAAGACCATGTTGGCGAAGGCGATTGCGAACGAGTGCAATGCCAACTTCATCTCGATCAAGGTCAGTTTGCCACTCGCATATATGCGTGACAATTGCTGACTGATATGTTGTAGGGTCCCGAACTGCTTACCATGTGGTTCGGTGAGTCTGAGGCTAACGTCCGTGACGTGTTCGACAAGGCTCGCGCCGCCGCACCTTGCGTGATGTTCTTCGATGAGTTGGACTCCATCGCAAAGGCCCGTGGCAGCTCATCGGGCGACGCTGGTGGCGCTGGCGATCGTGTGCTCAACCAGATCCTCACGGAGATGGACGGCATGAACTCGAAGAAGAACGTCTTCATCATCGGCGCTACGAACAGGCCAGACCAGATCGACTCTGCGCTCCTCCGTCCCGGTCGTCTGGACCAGCTCATCTACATCCCCTTGCCTGACGAGGCTTCGCGTCTGAGCATCTTGAAGGCGACCTTGAAGAAGTCGCCTCTCGCGCCGGACGTCGACCTCAACTTCCTCGCGCAGAAGACACACGGCTTCTCTGGTGCCGACTTGACCGAGATCTGCCAGCGCGCCGCCAAGCTCGCCATCCGCGCGAGCATCGACGCCGACATCCGCCGCGCACGCGAGAAGGCCAAGAACGAGGACGGCGACGCGAAGATGGAGGAGGACGCGGAGGAGGAGGAGGACCCGGTACCGGAGATCACGCGGGAACACTTCGAGGAGGCGATGAAGTTCGCGCGCCGCTCTGTGTCGGACCAGGACATCCGCCGCTACGAGATGTTTGCGCAGAACCTGCAGCAGGCGCGCGGCTTCGGGAACAACTTCAAGTTCCCGGAGGCGCAGGGCGAGTCGTCGGGGCAGCAGCAGGCGGCGGGGAATGCTGGCTTCACGGAGGATGCGGGCGATGATGACCTTTACGCGTAATTGATGTTTTGTTTGTGTATCAATATTCCATCCTACGTCCTACGTCTTTGATACTGCAAATGAATAGAAGGCATAGTGTATTCATGACTTTCCAGCGGTTGTTTTGGATGAATCAGGAGTGTGGGGGAACGCATTTGCTGGAGAGTGGACAGACAGGAGGATCTATGAAGGTCGAGTCCGTGCACGCAGCCTGCACGTGTGTGGCGCGAGGACGGGCTGGCCTGAAGTCGCACCCCCGACGGCGCCTATATAACGTGGGTGGCTAGTATTGAGTACTCATACGACGGCAGGCAGAGAGATATGAACAACTGCGAGAGTACAATGCTAGTACGTACCCCCATAGCAGCAATGCAGACGCATATAGATTCCCGCCTATAGGATCGGTCTATGTTCATTTCCGGCGCATCGGTGGTGCCATCATCGATTGCAGCGCTCCGAGGCATAAGGCGGGGACCTATGAGGGGACGCCGACCATGGGTCGCCGAGCGTCAGATGAAAAGAGGGAGTACAGGGCTTTCATCAAATCACTACCGCGGTGCTCCGGAGACTAAGTACGAGTTCATCTTCTGAGCAAGAAACTAATCATTGTCCTGTAAGTGGTGAGTCGAAGCGTCGACTCCAAGATTGACGCGATAAGCATAGCAGAAGACCTGAATTCACTGGAGATCAACGCCTTCACTTTCGCTATGACTGTATGAGTACAAAGAAGCTACGGAGCAGCAGATGAGCCTCACCATACAGCTCTCTCGACAGACCTTCGATACACTGAAATACTCACCCTGGGAATATGCGGATATAGCGCGGGCGCAGAAGTCCAGTTTTAGAGCCAATGGCCGGTCGAGATTTGGTCGAGGGAAGGCGAGCGCTTCGCCGACGTAGTCCGTCCCATTCATTGACTGTGGTCTGCTGACGACGAGAAGACGCAATGTCGTGGCGAAGGTGCGCAGAGGTGCATCTCGAGGTTCCATTCGAAGCTTTGGGGACTTCGAAGCTCCTGTCAACTCGCAAACCTCTCCGACGAGGCCTTCGATCGTCGAGATGAGGGCTGGATAAGGGCGCACGGGAAGGCAGCTGACGAAGAGGATAGGGTGACGATGAAGCAAGTGATGGCGCGAATGGGCCATCTGACGACGTGAGTGCGCATTTGACGATGAGAGGCGTCCGATGGGTTGTAGAAGCGCAGTTGATGAGTAGTAGAAGCCTTGTCCGCTGAGGAGAAGCAGCGGAAGCATCTCACGACGATGAGCGGAAAAATCAGTCCAAAATACGATATTTGCAGCTGCTTTGAAGCCAATGAAGTCCTACAAACAAGTGTCAAGACAGTGGAGGAAAGCACTGGTGTTGAAGGCACAAGAAACCTGCCCTTAGGAATGGCGTCAGAAGCCGCGTAGTGGACACGTTTTCACCAGATAAGAGAAGGCTTTTGGACGTCGGAGATGCAGCAGCCATGCGCCTGACCGTTGGCGATGGCGCCCTCGTTGTCGCCACTCACAAGCATTGTATAGCACGGCGACCGCTGACATGGACCATTGGGTCTAAAGTGCATATCATGACAGCGGCCGGACAGCCCAGCCCTGTTTCCAGAACATACAAGCCCGATAGATTGCGAGCGAGACGTCAGGCCGGTCAAGCGCCAGGCGCTACGATAGGCGCTAGGGCGGAGCAAAGGAAGAACTGGCGGTGTAGTGTGAGACGATGAGCTCGAGGACGGGAGGGATGTTCGGGGACATCAGCAGTATCAGTCAGGTAGACAAAAGGAATCAAAAGTATTGAGCTCTGATATCAAGGAGACTTGCCGGGGAGTGTAATGGCGTACAAGAGGAAACTGATGGGATGGAAGAAGGCGGTGAAGGAGAAGCAGCTGGATCACGAAACGCTATAGAGCAGGCTGAGTTATCACTCACTTCCGCGTGGAAGATCCGCGAGACTGTCGATGAACCGCGCGGACCCGATGGGCAAATCATGATTGAGGACGTCAGAACGGCGAGCCTTGCACTGCTCAAGCGCTCGGAGGGTTTTCTTGAGGAGATATTCTTCACTGTAGACGGAGGGGGAGACATGCGAGCAGTGCGAAACCTGGTTTCGGGCACGGGGAAGATCAAAGCAGCGGGAGAAGCGCAGTAGGCCGCTTGAGACCGGGTCCCCGCGGCCTATGTGCCGTGCCAGGAGAGAGTAGATTGAGCCAATTGTTCGAGGACTTTTCTCTGGATATCGGGCCTTGGGAGAAACCTATTGCAGCTGGTAGATGGCGTGAGTTTTATGGACGGTGCAGGGACAGAGACGAACATGCACGGAAAGAGAAGTCCGGGAGATGCCGAGAATTTAGTCTCCGATGAATTTGCAATCAAATGGTCCAAGCGAAAGCTCGGTCGTGTCTTCTACCTGCACCACCACAGATCAAGGGATCTTGTCGCGCTTTCCTGGCTCTCTCGTCGTCGCCGCCGACGCCGGCGAAACAGACATACCCATCGCCCTCGGTACCCGCCGAAGACACTACCCTCGACATCGCATCAGATTATTCCTCCGTCACCCCGCCCTACACTCTCCGCCCGAGCAGGTCAAGAAGCGCGCTCCTAGGCGCTACCGGCACCATGTCTAGTACCGACCCCACTATCAGCACCATGTCTTGGGAGGGAGACCACATGTGCGAGAGCGGTCCCGCTTCCTGACTGGGAACGGTCATTGACGAGTTCACAGGTTCAACGTATACGTGCATGATTACTGCGTCAAGCATGGTTTCTTCAAGACTGCATCCGAGCTTCGTAGGGAGGCTGGCCTAAGTGATGCAGCGCCTCCTATACAGACAAAGCAGGGCTTCATTTTTGAGTGCGTGTACTTGCGGTCGGACCGCTACAGAACACTCACACGTTCCTTCTTCCAGATGGTGGAGCGTTTTCTGGGTTACTTTCAATGCGAAGACCAGAGGAGATTCAGCAGCTGAAGAAGCTTTACTTTATGTGCAGGTGAGTCGGCCTTATCTGGCGCGTTTCTAGACCTCGGGATTTATGGCGCTTGTTTCCACAGCACACCGAAGACAAGCTTGAGGAGCAGAATCGGCATAGTCGAGACGTTATGCTCGCCCGCCCCAACCCCCCACCCCCATCCCTTATCCCTCATCTTCCACCGTCGCATGCTCCACGCCCCGGCCCCGTGACCAACGGCGCGCCGCCCCATCGCCCACCACACAACATGCCCAACGGCCACATGCCGAATGGCACCGCGCCGCCTGGACCAAACCCGATGCAGCCGCACCAGTCTGGCTTTCCGGGCAACCCGCAGCCGAACGGCGTTCCCCACGGTCCGGTTCCCCCACACCCTGGCGCGCCGAATTTCCCACAAATGCCCGGACAACGCACCATCCCCCCTCCACCCCCTCAGCAGCGCCCGAATGGTGTGCATCAGTACCAAGTCTCCCCCGCGATGACTCACCCATCTCCGCAAGGCGGTCCTGGACCACACCCGCCTCAGCCGGGCATGCACGGTCAATCGCATTCGTCACCGATGGGTGGCCAGATCCCTGCGCCACACATGCGTGGTGCAATGCCGCCGCCTAATGGCATGCCCGCGCAACACCCAAGTCCGTCCTACAGCGGTGCTCGTCCGCCAAGCCGGCAAGCGACGCCAGGCTCGGGTATGGTGCCTCAGACCAGCCCGTCCATGCGCGCGGCTCAGCTGGGTACCCCGCACCAGCAGCAGGAGCAGAACCTCTTGAACGAGCTCCAGCGCTATCCTCCGGACGCCATCTATCAAGTTAAGAGTGAAATAGGTTTTAGCACTCGCGAGGTCACGTCTTTGACGCTCGAGGAGAAGAACCGCCTATTGCAGACCCTTCGTCAGCGTTTCGCCAGGAATAGGCCGCTTGGCGCGAACAATATGCCCCCACCACCACAGCCTGGCCAACCGTCCAGAGGAAACAAGCGTGCAAGCTCATCACCAGGAGACGAGGTACGTTCCTGTCCTTCAGATTGCTCGTCACTTGTACTGACGAGTTTCAGGATCGCAACGACGGATCCCCACCCAATGCGAAGCGTCAGAAGCCTTCCCCGCCTGACTCTGGGCCGATGGCGGGCGGAAGCGCGTACCCGAGGCCACCTCAGCAGCAGCAGCATCCGCCGATGCCTGGCGGTCCGATGCGTATGGGACCGCCCGCGCCAGGCGTCCCGCCCCCTGGCCCCATGTACGGCGGACCCGGCATGATGCACATGGGTCCCGGGCACGCACAGCCAGGCATGCAACCGCCCATTGCGCCCATGACGCCCCAGCAGTACCACAACAGCATGCATGCAGCGCACCAGGGTCGAATGCCGCAGCCCCCCGTACCCATGGCCCCGCCTCCCGCGCCTGGCGACTACAACCTGGGTTCGGGTCCCGGGGGCGCGTACCGTGGTGTTCCGACGAAGATGCCGCCTCCGCCGTCGCCTGCGACGGCAGCGAAGGATCTCCAGCAGCAGAAGAAGGAGGCGAAGAGCGCGGAGACATCGCCCGGGACCGCGCCTGCAACGCCAGCACCCGCACCTCCTGCGAGCGCACCACCAACTATGGAGCTGGGTGCGCGTCCACCGTCACAAGGAGGCGCGCAGCAGTCGCAGGCACCTTCGTCCCAACCTCAGCAGCAGCCCCAACAAGCGCCGGCCCAGCAGCAGCAGCCACCCGCACCTTCAACGCAGGTCAATGGCGTTGACAACTCCGGCAGCATGAGCCTCGGCCTCGGCGAGTCGACCGACTTCATGAACCTGTTCGGTGGGGACTCGTATGCCGCGGGCGCTCTCGACATGGACATGTCCGGTGACATGTTGGGCTCGCGGCTGGACTACGATTCCTTCGGCGCCTGGTTCGACGACAGCAGACCGGTGGAGGGCGTGGACGCGAAGTAGGGGGTCTGTGCCTCCCCTGTCGTCTTATTTATCGCTTCTAGCATCTCGCGAGTCAGGCTCAAGCTTGTCGTCGCGCTGGCTTTACTTTTCCTTATCCCTGTCCTCTTCCCCCGCGGGCACCTGGGGATGCCGCCCTGCTCGTGCCCGACTCCCTCTGTGCCCGGCTCCCTTATCCATTCCGCCCATCTGTGCTTATTTCCCCAGCCCCTACTTACCACCCATACTTCCCCCGTCTATTGTGTGCTGCGTGCGCGTCGATCTGTACATATTGTTTTCACCTTTTTTACTTGTTCACCTGTTTGTTTGTTTGTGCTCTTGTTGCTCTCAGCCTTGTACACTCTATAATCTCATTTCATTCCTGGAAGGAATTGCCTCTGGAATACTGTGTGAGCGTTGGGCTGTGGATTGGGACTGGTAGTGGCTTTCGGGTGATCTTTCTCTTCCCGCGTACTCCATATACGACTTGCTGATCACTGTATGATGTGTATCATGGCCTCTGGTGGCATAGCTTGTCCGTTTTTCTGACCACTGAAACTGTTGCTCCGAAGAAAGGTCTGCTCAGCGCGCGTTCAACAAGTTCGCAAAGTTGGTCTGTTCCATCGATCTTGGACACCTCGTTGCAGTTGCGTGGCCGTACGGACACAAAAAACCGCAGCATGGTATGAGAACTCACATTAGCAGCAAAAGTTTTTCCAGACGGCACATAGATGGAGGAGAGCAATATTCTGGTCATCGCTGCATGAAAGGCGACTTCAAGCTCGGTGGCGTGGGAAGGTCCTGCCTGATCGGTGAGTCATTGTCGTCCGAATCCGATCGCCTTGATAAGCGCCGCCCACCATGCTATTACCGCCCAGCTCCGTAGCGATTAACGGACCGTCGCAAGTGACTACGTACCGAGCTCGCTGAGGCTTGCTTACGACCACCATGTCAGCAAACTCCGCCGTACCCGAAAACCCGGGGCGTGTCCTGAGCATCCAGTCGCACGTCGCCTTCGGCTATGTGGGCGGTAAGGCTGCGGTCTTCCCCTTGCAATGCTTGGGGTACGATGTAGATGTGAGTCCTATACAATGATTTTTGAGACGAGAACTGACGTGCTAAAAGGTCGTGAATACCGTCAACTTCTCGAACCACGCGGGTATGCACACCCCCTCACGCCCTCTCCCCATCCTCGCTGATATCAGGCTCGCAGGGTATGGACGGTTCGGTGGGACGCGCGCGTCTGCAGCAGATCTGCGCAGCATCTTTGACTCAATGGAGAAGAACGAATTGCTTGCACAAGATAGACTACTGACTGGTACGCCCACCTAGTCATGCTCGTCTGCATATCTGACTATCTACACAACTCATGCAGGCTATATTCCCGGTGCAGAGGGTTTGTCTGCGGTTGCAGACTTCGTAACGAAACTCAAGGAGAGAAATCCGAAGGCGATTTACCTGCTTGATCGTACGTGTTCTTACTCCGCGTACGACATCGTCCTCATGCTTTGCAGCGGTCATGGGCGACTCCGGGAAGCTTTACGTCGCGGCGGATGTTATCCCTGTGTACAGGGACCTCCTGCATCTCGCGGATGTCATTACTCCCAATTGGTTCGAGGTCGAGTGCGTCCGTCCGTGCCTCTCGTAGAAGCGTTCGCTCATATGGCGACCAGAACGCTCACAGATACCCCAATCCGCGACATGGATACGCTTCGCACATCCCTTCGTGTGCTACACGACCGATACAAGGTCCCCCACGTCGTCCTCAGCTCCATACCCCTCACACAATGGCTACTCGACGCCCTCCCCGCCTCGCTTCGCCCCACCACCCACACTGACCAGCTCCTCTGCATCACCTCCGACGCCGCTGAAGGAACCGTCCACGCACGCTGCGTTACCCTCATCCCAGGCTACTTCTCCGGTGTCGGCGACATGTTCTCCGCCCTGACGCTCGCGCACTTTGTGCCCGAAGCGGGGGAGAGCGCGCTCGCGAATGCAGTCTCGTTCGCGCTCGCAAAGACGCATGCCGTGCTGGAGCGCACGCACGAGTACGCTTTAACGTTGCCCGAAGACGAGCGCCAGCCGACGGACGACGAGAAGGACATCGCAGAGCCGCTTCGGAAGACGCGTCGTATGCGGGGGAGAGAGCTGCGTTTGATTCAGTCGCAGGACATACTTCGTCGACAGGAGCTGGATGCCACGGAGCGTATGTTGATCTGGGAAAACTTCTGGTAGACCAGAAATTGTATCAAAACACCTATCTTATTCCATGATTATTGGTTTGTTTTCCCATCTACCACAGGTTGCTGAGGGTATGTTTGCGCGACTAGTCAAGGGAGTCAGCCTCCTCAAACGCGAGAGCTAGAGCCAGCACGCTGCAAAGGAGTGCGGTGACGAGGTTACTGTGGCGATAGCCCTTCCAACCGGTTCGATGGTGTAGTTGGTTATCACGTCTGTCTCACATTAGTTCGTGGTCACAGGAGGTCTCCGGTTCGAACCCGGGTCGAACCATTTTTCCTCTCAGGATTGAGATATTTTTGGTCACAGAGGTTGCATACTTTACCACGCACGAGCTACCTCACCCAACAAGCCATTTCGTTATCGCAGTTAGCGCTTCGGTTATGTCGTAAGACACAATTAGCATCCACAGTCATTCACCGGCGAAGCCCGAAACCCCAGTTGATCGCGCTTGGGCAGAAGTTGAACTTGACCTCGTGATCATGGCGTCTACCTCCAACTCGGCGCCTACCGAGCCGCAGGCGCTTACGGCCACTACGCAAGGAAGGTATGGCGACCTCATACAGCGGGGCCCATCTATCTCCAGTCAATATGATACGGAGGAATATGTGAGTGGCCCTTTCCGAGGCTCTGGTGTTTGCGGACCGTTAATTACGCCTAGCGCAGGCAGGACGGCGTGGACGGTTATACACGTATGGACACCAGCCCTAACATGATATCGCAAGGACAGGAAGAGTACGTTCTCGAATGAAATGAAGCTGTCAGTGCTAACACTAACCGTCTGCCTCAGCTACGACGCTCTGCTGGCCCGTTACGAGGAGTTGACTGCGGTACGCCACCCTCTGTTTTACTGCGTTCACGTTCCACTCACCTTGTCTTTGTACAGAAAAATGCAGAGTACCAGCGCGACCTCGCACGAGCAGCTAAGCGCATAGACGCCCTACAAGACGAGATGGAGTGAGTGGCACCTGCATCTTGCAGACAGCTCTTCGTCTGTGTCCTGTTAACTGACGACCCCATCAGCCTGTTGCTCGACGCTATGCAGCTAGTGCTTCCTAGCCAGCCGACGCTCCTTCGAAACTTTCCGTCTTCGCCACCCGTCGGACGTAGACCGGTACACGGCGAGCAGCCGGAGGAGGAGTTCCCACCCGTCCCACCGCCAAACCAGAATGGGGTTGGCAGTAACGGTTGGAATGAGGCGAATGTAAGTAATCGTTCGTCTTGCTTTCGAACATGCAATTACTCAAACTGCTCGCAGACGCGCCGGACACTGACCCCGCCAATGGTCATCTCTATCCCCGCTGCCCCGCAGGAATCACCGAATGGGACTCTGAGGACCTGATAAATCCTTGGTATAGTTTGCTATCTACAGCTCATACACGTCCACATCCCGAATCCCATGGTATCCTGTATCACTGTCCCAAAACTACTGTACAAAATCATCCCGCATCTTACCCTTCCGCCGTTCCCAAGCCTCGTTCTCCTGCGCTTCTTCCTCCCACTTCTTCCTTTCATGCTGCTTCCACCTGCGCCAGACCAGATACGTGCCGGTCGCGAGGAGCGTCAGACCGAACGAGAGACCCAGCGTGAGGCCGAGGGGGTATGCCAGGTCGGGTTTCTGGTGCGCTGACGGCGGCTGGGAGACTACTATGGTAGGCCCTCCGCTCGTCGCAGTTGTGTATGCTGGTAGCGTGGCCGTGGGTGGCGTCGTCAGCGGGGGAAGGTAGGACGAAGACACGCTGTGAGGGTCCGTAAGTCGAAGCCTTGTGCCACATCGTAGCCTTGTGCCACATCGGCGCCTTATGCCACCGCAGAACCTTGTACCACAGAAGCCTCTACTCACCTCGCGATCTCATCCTCCACCGTCGCCCACAGCTGGCTGAGGTCGAGGCGCCCAGGTGGGACGTACGTGAGCGCGAGCGTCGTGAGCGCGGTGCTGTCGAGCCCGATGACCGTGATCAGCCCCGTGCGCGAGGTCACGTTCTGCGAGATGCTGCTGTTGTCCTGGGAGACCGCCACCTCGACGTCCGCGGTGGAGAAGGCGGAGGTGGCGAGGTGGAGGGCGCTGGCTGGGGGGGGGGTTAGTGACGGGTAGTAGGGAGTGAGTGAGGTAGAGGTCGGGCAATGCATGGCATAATGAACTCGAGCCTACCTCTAAACTGCATAAACACCTGCGGCACGATGTCCAGTGCATCCTCGGACGAGCCGTTCGTGGTGATCACCATGGCGCCGGTCTCTGTCGTCGCGCGTTGCCTGCGATTAGACCCTCGTCAGCATCCCGCGCTCGCCCTACGATGTCATCTCGCATACCATCCACCGTCGCAGTCATCCCCAGCATCGCAGAGGAAGGGCACATAGACGATAGCAGAGGACGTTAGCGAAATGATCACATCCTCCTGCGCGCCTAGTACCAAGCGCGCGATCGTCAAGAGTAGGATCGCTAACGCGAGCATGGCAGCCTCGGAAAGCTCTCGCTGATCCTAGTCCAACCGCGCCAACGCTCCTCAACAGACCGCCTTAGCCTGCCTGACAACTGACCCAACGGCTTGCCGATGAACGCACAAAACGAAGGACATCTCTTAGCGCGCTAACGTCTGACGACGAGCGTCTGATAAGGCACATGGGCGGCAGCAGAGAAACCTCGTGCCCGCACTGCCGGTCGCGCTGCTGCCGCTTGTCAAGGACGTCGGAGGAAGCAACAGCCCATATAGTAGGAAGAAGAGACCCACAGAGATGGGAAGGAGGGACCAATCACGAACTTGAATGGGATGGACATCACGGTGGCGCTGCTATCCCATCATAGCGGGCCGGTCATCGCTCTACCTGCAACTCAACGTACTGTACTTGCTGAGCGGCGCTTCTTTCACCATACTCCCACTCGAAATGCGCTCTAGAGGATGATTCGCACAGATGACTGAAAGCGCAAGATGCTAATTGAGTATTACAAGGATTAAGCCATCTAGATAGCCTTCGCCTTGACGAGCTCTGCGAAAGGGGTGAGTCAAGGTTATATGAATGTGATGGAGGGAAGGACGTACGCTCAACCTCGGCAATAGCGCTGGTGAGGATGTCCTTCTGCGTCTTCTCATCCTGGAGGGTAGCAAGGACGCGCTCAATGACGGTCTTGGTGAGGTCCGCCTGCTCGCTCTCCTTCTGCTGCTGCTCGAAGCGGACCCAGCTGTCGAGGACGGCCTTGACGTCAGCGGCGAGCGCGACCTTCTGCTTCTGGACGAAGGTCTCCGCCTCGAGGTTGGCGGTCTCCTGTATATGGGAAGGATGGTGAGTATCAAGTCGTCGCGATGTATGTGTTCAACGCACCTTGGAGAGGGCGAAAAGACCCTCCGTGAGCGAGACGACGTCCTTCATCTGCGCGACGGCGTTCAAGCGCTCCTTCACCGCGTTCGTGTGCTCCACGCGGGCCTCATTGAGGACGTTCGCAACGCGGTCAGCGGCACCCTGGGCCCAGTTGCCGAACGGCTCGCGCATGGACTGCAACGCGGTTTAGCATCCCGTACTTCCCTCCAGGCCCACTTCACGCACCTTGGCAAGGAAAGTGAAGAGAATGATCGTGCCCGCGAGGAGAATCGACTCCTCGTTCACGACGTAGAGCTCCTGCGAGATCGCCGCGGCAGCAAGACCCGTGCCAAGGAGCGCGGTGCCCGTCTTCGTGACCAGGCTCGGCTTCGAGGGGAGGTTGTTGATGATCTCCTCAGCGCGCTTCTCCGGGGGAGGCTTGTTCGTGGACATCGGGCGCCTGTAGAATCAACTTGAGTACGCGACACGAGTGCCTCCGGGAGTACTGCACGCACGCGTGGAGGGCTTGCGGCAGCGCCGCGACCGCTCGCGGCCGGGCTGTTACGGGTGTCAGGGAATATTGCTGGCGTTGGAGACGCGCGCAACGCACCGGCAGCCTTCAGGGAACTGACGGCGAGACGGGACGCCATTCGCGTTTTGTGAAGAGTGCAGAAGATGAGCCGTGGGAGACTCGATCCGAGAATCCACGAAAGTACTTGACAAACACGAGCAAATATGGGTCCATTGTTCTCGGTGCGCCCCTTCAAATGCCAAGTGAGGGTCTCATTCCCATAGCTCAGAGAACCTGACCGCTCAAATTTCGAGGAAAGTAGATGCTTGCTAGTCTTCCTGCCTTTTCAGAGAACACCTGGTTTGTTTGTAGGCTTACAGCGGCATCGCACGTTCACCTCCCGAAGTCATAAACCCAAACAGATCTCTGTTACTACAAGCACATACATATCAATAAGTACGTGCCGCCCATACAATACCAATACCAAAGTCTGTCTACGGTCTGTCCATGAGGTATGAGGCACGCCCCCACCGTGTAAAAACCATAGCTGCACCAGACAACAAATAGCCTGTGCAGACACCAAGAAACCAGTAAAGGGGTTACGCAGTAAGCGGAAGAAAGCATGAAGACCTCGAGCTACGCAGAAAGACCAAAAAAAGTGCATTCTTCGAGGCATCTCGGTCGTCACAGGATATAACAATAATTCAGACGGCCCGCAGGCGCTCGGCGTGCGGTCCTACAGGAAAGTCTACAGCCGCGCAGCGGGACGCGTCGCGTCGCCATAGTCCATCGGCGGGGTCGCGTAACGAAGGCATTAAGAGGAGGCGAGGAGGGGGCGCGGGGGGATTGTGGTCAGTGCGATTTGAGTAGAATTCGATTTGGGCGGGAGCCTTGGCGACGGCTCACGACGCTACAGCGCGGCGGGCGGGGGACCAGCGCTATACGGGTGCTGCTGGTAGTAGTTCGGCTGCGCGGTCGCGTTTTGCTGGTCGTAGGCGTACTGCCCGTACCCGTCCTGCGCGACGTATGCCTGGTGGTCGCCAGGGTGGGCGTAGCCGCCGTACGCTGTGTGGTCGTAAGCGGCCAGAGGCTGAGGCTCCGACGCGTACGCGCCTGTGCCGTCGTTCTCGCTCGTGTCATCGTGCGAGACGCCCTCCGTCGGCACCTGCCCGAAGGTGTACTGAGGCCGAGGACGCAGCTCCTTTGACGGCTGAGAGGAGTGAGCCGCGGTGGTAGCGGGGACGGGTGACTCGCGCTCGAGATCCGCATATCCACCAACTCCAGCCGTCCCGGCCACCTCGACGACACCGGCACCACGCCCAGCATTATTTGTTCCGATCGAGCTGACGCTGGGGGCGAACTGATGTCCACGCTCAGCCATACTGGGCGGGCGAGGTGTAAAGATGTTGGGCCCGCCGAAGGTAGACTGGCGGAACTGTGCCGCATCAAACTCGGCCGCACGGCGGCGCCGAGAACGACGGCGAAGGAAGTACAGGACGCCGAAGACCAAGATGGCGAGGCCAATAAGGCCGCCAGCGATGCCTCCAGCCATGGCGCCAGTGTTGAGGTTGCTGGACGCCTTGGTAGCGCCATCGGAGGCGCTGACGGTGTGGGTGGTGATGTTGCCGGTAGGGCTGGTGTGCACGGCGGAGTGGTACGAAGAGGTAAGGGCGGTGCCGTCCGCGGCATCGTCGTCGTTGTCATCAGAGGTGGATGTGGTTGCCGCAGCAGTCTGATGAGATGATCAGTAGAGTTCAGGATGTGACTGATGAGCGGATGCGTACGGTCGTGGTCGCCCTGGTGGATGTGGTCGATGTGGACGTCTCGGTGTCGCTAGACGAGGTGCTGGTGCGCTGGCGGGTGGTGGTCCTGGCCGTCGTGGTCTCCTCCTCGCTGGTCGACGAGGACGTGCTCGTTTCCTCTTCAGTCGAGGAGGTCGAGGTCTGGCTGGTCGTGGTCGCCTCGGTGGACGTCTCGGAGGTGGTCTCTTCGGTATCGCTGGTGGTCGTGGGGCGCTCAGACGTGGTCGTCGCTGTGGGAAGTATAATTAGGTGCTGTCTGCGCAGCGCGCCCGGGAAAACGCACCGGTGGACGTCTCCTGCTGCGTCGTCTCCTGCGTCTGCGAGGTCTGCTCGGTGGTGGTCGCGTCCGCGGTCGTCTCCGCCTCGCGCGAGGTCGTGGTCGCCGTGGCCGAGGTCCCGCCGCGCGTGGTCTCGTCCCCCGTTGCCCCGCCCCCGCCGCCCGCTCCCCCGCCGTTCCCTCCCCCCTCCCCGTCCTGGCGCGCTACGACGCTTACGAGCCGGTGGTCGCGAACTCGCTGGAAACCCATATCTTGGATTTTACAACAGAGCTATCTGCACAGCTATACAGGGCGCCGCGGCGCGAGTTGTTCAACGAATGAGATGCGGAAAAGAGCGTAAGAGCTGAGAGCTCAGTATCGTGCCGTGAGGCGTGCGTGTCGGCGGTGGATGTTGTTAGCGACGACGGCGACGAGTGTAAGAATCAAAAGGCAAACGGCGGTCGTTCGCCGTTCGACAGATTTGGGGCGTTATTTGCCCACATTTGGCGCGTGCCTGGCGCCAAAATCCGACGCCGAATTTGCACCGCCGAGCATTTACTCGGACCGGGAGACTCGGTAGGTTAGAGGGCCTTTGAGAACGTAGGTCAAGCGAAGCACCAGCCGTTGCAAGGCAAGACCGAAGGCGGTCTTCAATGAATTAGTTGACGGAGGGCGAACGGAGGCTTTTTTCATTACCAAAATGGACGACGCCACGGGAAAATGCACGTGGTCCGGTCCGTTCGGAATTTCCGAGTCCGACCGCTCTCCCACAAGCACCGCCAATACCTTTCTCTCTTACGAGCAGCCATTCTGAGCACTTGAAAACTTGGACTATAGCAATACCTCATCTCCTCAGATACAGGCCGTAACCTGCTCTTGTCTGCTCAAAAATGACATGAATCCTTAACTAAAAAGAGGACGCAATGGAATACACTCAGCGTCCTATTATTCATTCTCCTCGCCTACAGGGTGATAGAATCGCGCTGCAACAGAAGCTCTGAACTAGGTCATCTGAGCTTTATTTTTTGTAGGGCACACCGCAGGAGGGCTTTCAACTGCTGAAACTTGCATCATTGTACGGGTCGAGCTGAGTCAATGAGCTGAACAGTCAAGGTATTGGATTCTGCTCTTCCTCTATATCCCCTGCCCAGCTATACTCACATCCTTGACAGGATGTCACCTTCTGTCGCTCTGCGAGCGCCACTTTCCCGAGTGTCCACTGAAGTCCGAGCAAAGCCGTCTAGTCGAGTCCAGCTGCGACTGAAGACTGGAAAACTTCGACCTCTGAGCATGACTAGTCCGTCGTTGCGCAATCAGGTACCTCCAATTTTCCCGATATCTTGCTCGCCATAACAGTCTCTTCGGTCGACATGATGGAATCAGTGCCTTGGAAGGAGCGTATCGTCTTGCAAATTTCGGCTTTGTTGCCTTTCTAGGCATCTTCCTTCAAGGCCCTTTCGGGCGTCTCGAGCGTCAAGTACAACGTCTCCTTCTCAGCATGCTTGGTGGAAGTGCTATCGCCCATTGATGTGACCATCAGGCGCCCTTGCCCTCGAACGCATGGTTCTCGCAGGCCTCCGACCCGTCGACGGCCCCTTGCAATCGCGCCATCGTCCCGTCCAATGGCGCCCGCCACATTCGCCCTCTGCGAGCCTTAGTTCACGCCGATCACTTTCCCGACGATCCGCTATGCCCTCGGCCTGCACAATCATCTCTCCAGCCCACACGCGATGCGTCGGTATATCCTGCCAAGAGGCGCGATAGGCACTCGCGCGATCATACGCCAGAAGCCCACTCAATAGCGGGATGCAGGTGCACTTGGGAGTATAATACCTGCGAAGGAAGTACACTAGGTTCTTCGTGTGCACTCCTCTGCGTCTGCCCCTTGTTCCGCCATGGCCACCGAGGACGCCCTGCCCACGCTGCCCCAGCGCCCAGAGGTAGCTCGCGAGCTCACCGACCACTCACTGGACGAGAAGCTCGACGAGAAGCACGATGGCAGCATCAAGAAGGAGGCTTTCGACCCCGAGACTTTCGACAGCGTCCCGGACCGCGAGCGCGTTGTCACTACCGGTCGGGACGTCTCGCATTACGTCGTTGACCTGCGCGACGACGGCGACCCTGCGCTTACCTTCCGATCCCTCGTGCTCGGTACTGTCATTGCGGGTTTGGGTGCGGCGCTCTGCCAAATCTACATCTTCAAGCCGGTCACGGTCTCGGTGTCGTCGGTCTTCTTGCTCCTGCTCATTTACTCCATCGGCAACGCCTGGGCGGCCTTTCTACCAAAGCGTTCCCTGGTGAAGGGAACCCGGTTCGAGCGCCTAGGCGGTGTCATCGACTTCATCAATCCGGGACCCTTCAGGATCAAGGAGGTATGTGGTCTTGACTCATATACTTATCTCTTGCACTGACCTGTTTTCTCAGCATGTTGTCGCGACTCTCGTTGCGTCCACGGCGGCTGGTGGTGCGACTTCCGTCAACAACTTCGCGGTGCAGCGGGTGAGTCGGTTCTATTATTGCACGAAGTGGCGACTCACCGTCTTTTTAGCTCTACTACGACACCAATGTCGGCGCGCTGACGGCCATCTTCGCGACCTTCTCTACGTTATGCTTCGGGTGAGTCTTGCATACTGTCCCTGTAGCCGACATTTGACCTATCCTTTCAGTATGGGCCTCGTCGGTATCCTACGACCCCTCACGGTGTACCCCTCTGAGATGGTGTATTGGCAAAGCCTTCCGCAAGTGACCGTCTTCCAAGGTATGTCTCACCTTCAGAGCCAATCTCCGACACTGACACCCTCCCCAGCCCTCCACTTCAACCGGCACGACAACACGAAGCGCGTCCGGCTCTTCTGGATCGGCTTCGCCGTCATGTTTGCCTACGAGGTCATCCCCGCTTACATCTTCCCGCTGCTCAACTCCGTGTCCATCTTCTGCTTGTCCTCGCAGCACGCGAGCACAGCGACGAGGAATATCTTCACCAACATTTTCGGCGGAGGCAACGCCAACGAAGGACTTGGGCTTCTTAACTTCAGCTTCGACTGGCAGTATCTTGGTTCGCACTACATGGCGCTGCCGCTCACGCAGCAAGGTATGTTATCATAATTGGGACGCTGGTCACTCTGTCTTACATTATGCTTCAGCCAATGCCTGGATCGGCTACGCGCTCTGCTACATCATTATCGCGGCCATATACTACTCGAACGCTTGGGACGTACGTGCCCCAACCATTTCTCACACTCTGTTCGTATCCTGAATCTCGTCCACAGTCCAAGAACTACAAGATGTTGTCCACCTCCATCTTCAACTCCAACGGGACCGTGTACAACCAAGCCGCCGTCTTCGGCAGCAACGGCGTCCTCAACGAGACGGCGCTCGAGGAATTCGGCCTCCCCGCGATGACAGGCTCGAACGCGTGGTCGAACTTCGCGCAGAACCTTGGTGTGAGTGGTCATGTAGCATTGGCGGTATCGTATAGCGAGGCTGACTATTGCCTAGATCGGTGCCCTCATCGCCCATGTCACCCTTTTCTGGAGCGGCGACATGGTCGACGCGATTCGCTCCTTTCGCGCGGATAACAAGAAGCAGAACGACGACCCGCACTTCATCGCTATGCAGAAGTACAAGGAGGCACCGTGAGTTTCTTGCATTCTCGACCTTCTTGAGCGCGCTCAGGCTTATCGTGCGGATAGGTGGTACTGGTACTTCGCGCTGCTGGTGCTCGCCTTCGTTGCAGGTATGTAACTTCTCATCTTCGTTTGAAGCGTGACTAATCATCGTCTAGGCTTGATCGTCTGCATCAAGGGCGAGACCTCGCTGCCTTGGTGGTCTTTCATCGTCTCTCTCGCGGTCGGCGCCTTCATCACGGTGTGTTGCTCGCCACTTCCACCCTCTCCTCGATCTGACTTCATCGGCAGCCCTTCTCTACGATTCTTTACGGACGCATGGGCACCGGCATTGGTATATACCAGGTCCTCCTCATTCAGTGATGTGTTTCTTACGCCTTGCAGCGACCAACAACCTCATGAAGATGATTCCCGGCGCGCTCAACCCCGGGAAGCCAGTCGCTAACCTCTACGTGCGTTGCCCTCTCTTCTACAATTACCACGACGACTTACCAATTCTCTAGTTCTCCATGTGGAGTCACGATGTCGTTGCGACTTCCATAGGTCTCGCGGCTGACCTGAAGACCGGCCAGTACACGAAGGTCCCGCCGCGTGTTATGTTCCTCACCCAACTATGGGGCTGCATCCTCGGTGCCATTGTCAACTACGGTGCATACTGCTGTACTCCTACTCTTTTCTCACGCTGATGCCTCGATAGTCGTCATGGTCAGCATCGTCGACTCTCAGCGCGAGGTTCTGCTCGACGCTTCCGGCACGAACGTGTGGAGCGGACAGACTATCCAGAGCCTGAACTCGCAAGCCGTTACCTGGTCGCTCGCGCATCAGCTTTACAGCCACTCGGGGCCATATGTGATCGTCCCGCTCGGCCTTGCGATTGGTCTTTTCCCGCCTATCGTTCAGTGGCTTCTCTCGAAGGTAAATTTGCTGTGCGCGCACATGGCATCCTTGACTCACTTCTATCTCAGCGCTGGCCCGTCATCAAGGGCGTCAAGGTCGAGTCTGTCATCCTGCCCATCATCTTCAACGTGAGTGATGCAGGGTCCTGTTCACCGCAGTTTCTAACGCACCTCTCAGTACGCGCAGACGATGTCGAAGGGCATCACGTCTTACGTTTCTACGGGTATCTGCATCGGTCTTGTCTCGCAGCTTTGGCTGCGCCAATATCACCCGGTTTGGTACCGCAAGTACAACTTCATCCTCGGAGGCGCATTCGACGGCGGCGCGCAAGTCATGATCTTTATTCTATCTTTCGCGTAAGTCTGCCTTTCTCGTCCATTTGAAGTCCCGCTGACGTCCACACAGTGTATTTGGTGCGAGCGGAACTGAGCGCCCGTTCCCCACTGTGAGTTGCTACTTTCTCATGCGCCTCGAGCTACTTACTAACTATTTCGTACAGTGGGCCGGTAACCCAGCCAAGGGCAATATTGACTACTGTAATGGGAACGGTGTATTGTCTGCGAAGAAGTAATCTGGAACTTTAGATGTCGCGCACCCTACGCCCATGATCCTTGTATATCTTTTGTGTATTGTTACGGGGCCTACGATATGAACACGCATCACTTCACGAACTATCTCTACGTGTGCATCTTCGCCCTGATATCATGCAAGTTGAGTAGACTCTGACTGACCCTCAGCTAAATGACAACGGTGCTTACAATTTTGCAGGGCACATGGCGGTGTTCAAGGGTGGTCACTTCCTGGACAGACGAACTGATTATATAGATGCCATGAATGATGTGGACGAGGCTGACGATCCTACAAACAATCTCAACCTACTCGCCACGGGCAAAGCACCGCAAGGTCCGTCCGGGACGTTTACAGCAGACTGACGCCCGACGGGATCCAATTATCCGTCGCGCAATCAGGAACGCTTCAGTTTTCGCACTTGTCAAATTCGTCTTCCCTACAGAGAGTACCTGGAAGAGACTCGGGGCATGCGTTGTGGGCGTCGGACTTCTTTTTGCCTTTTTGGGAAATTGAGCCCTTGGTCTGAACCAGTATCGCCGGTCGGCGTCCCGAGCGTGCGTGTCTTTTCTGGGCGTGCGGTGTCGAAGTTCTGCTGCTCATTGAACAAGTCAGCAGGCCTCTCATGCCCGCCCCATGCGCATGGTCACCACCCAGTCCCGACCTCTGACGGTTCCTTGCAATCGCGCCATTACCCTTTCCTATGGTGTTCGCCGTGCTTTCCCCCAGCATGCCATTGTTCTCACCGATCATATTCTGTACGGTCCGGTACGCCCTCGGCCTGCGCAATCAACTCTGCAAACAACTCGCAAGCAGCGCGTCGGTATATCCAGCGCAAGCTCCGAATGAGTGACTTTCAAACCGACTGGCACTCAGGCGTTGGCGCCATCATACGCAAGAAGGCGTCTGCATAGCGGGACGGGATACACTCCGGAGTATATTACCGTCATGAGAAGCGTCGGATCTTCGTGTGCTCTCTTCTGCGGCAGTCCCTGCACCGCTCATCGACCGCCATGGCCACCGAGGACGCGCTCCCCAAGCTCCCGCATCGCCCAGAGCCGGCTCGCGAGAAGACCGATGGGTCACTCGACGAGAAAATCGATGAGAAGCTTAACAACAAGCGCGAGGGCTCTCGAGACGAGCCCTTCGAATTGGAGACGCAGGCTCAGCTCGATCGGCAGCACGTCGTGACGACTGGGCAGGACGTCTCGCGCTATGTCGTGGACCTGCGCGACGACGAGGACCCCGCGCTCACCTTTCGGTCGCTCGTTCTGGGCACCGTGATTGCCGGGCTGGGTGCGGCTCTCTGTCAAATCTACATTTTCAAGCCCGTTCTGGTGTCGGTGTCCACGGTCTTTCTCTTGTTGCTCATCTACTGCATCGGCAATGCGTGGGCGGTGTTTCTCCCAAAGCGGTCCCTTGTCAAGGGGACTCGATTCGAACGCTACGGCGGCATCATCGAGTTCATCAATCCGGGTCCGTTCATGATCAAGGAGGTGCGTTATACGACAGGATGGCGGCGAATGACAATCACTGACCGGGATCTTCAGCATGTCGTTTCCACCCTCGTCGCGTCAACAGCTGCATATGGGGCGACATCGGTCAACAACTTCGCCGTACAGAGAGTGAGTGCATTGTCCACTCATGACCCTCAAGGGACGTAACTGATCTTGCACCTAGCTTTACTATGACACCCATGTCGGCCCCTTGACGGCCGTTTTTGCCACGTTCTCCACGCTGACTTTCGGGTGAGTCTTGTAAGCTGTGTGCGATCGTCTGTCTGACTGATGTACAACTCTATAGTATGGGACTCGTCGGCATCCTACGACCCCTCACTGTGTATCCCGCCGAGATGGTGTACTGGAGCAACCTGCCGCAAGTGACCGTATTCCAGGGTACGCTACACCCCATCCCCTTCTTCTCATCCTAACATCTTCTCACCCATCGCCTCAGCCCTCCACTTCAACCGCCACGAGAGCACGAAGCGCGTCCGCGTCTTCTGGTGGGGCTTCACGATCATGTTCATCTACGAGCTCTTCCCCGCGTACATCTTCCCCCTCCTCAACTCCGTCTCCATCTTCTGCCTCGCGTCGCAGAAAGCAAAGCCGTCGACGCGGGACGTGTTCACGAATATCTTCGGCGGCGGGAACGCGAACGAGGGTCTCGGGCTGCTCAACTTCAGCTTCGACTGGCAGTACATTGGGTCGAACTATATGTCGTATCCTTTGCTGCAGCAAGGTGAGAAGCCAATCCAGTACCCTGGACTCTCGCTGACGCACTCTACCTCAGCCAACTCCTGGATTGGTTTGGGCGCTTGCTATGTGATCATCGCGGCCATTTACTACTCGAATGCGTGGGACGTGCGTCCTCTTTCCTCGTCGCAGTGCCGTATCCCCTTGCTAAACGCCTCCACAGTCCAAGAACTACAAGATGCTTTCCACCTCGATCTTCAACCACAACGGCACGGTATACGACCAGGCCGCCGTTTTCGGCAAGAATGGCATCCTCAACGAGACCGCGCTGGAGGAGTACGGCCTGCCGGCGATGACCGGCTCGAATGCGTGGGCGAACTTTGCGCAGAACCTTGCTGTATGTATTAGCCTATCTCATGGTCCTCTGCTTGGCTGAATCTTGTGTACGCACGCCAGATCGGCGCGCTCATCGCCCACGTCACGCTGTTCTGGAGCGGCGACATGCGCGACGCGGTCCTTCATTTCCGAGACGGGAAGAAGACGAACGATGACCCGCACTACCTCGCCATGCAGAAGTACAAGGAGGCGCCGTGGTGGTGGTACTTCATATTGCTCTTCCTGGCCTTCATCGCTGGTATGTAGCGGGTCACCTTGCGACTTCCTTTGTGCCTAAACGGTAGATAGGCTTGATCGTCTGCATCAAGGGAGAAACCTCTCTTCCTTGGTGGTCGTACATCGTCTCTCTCGCTGTCGGCGCCTTCATCACGGTATGCGGATGCCCTCACGTTGTCCTACTTGATTTACTGACCTCGTCATCCAGCCCTTCTCTACCATTTTGTACGGGCGCATGGGCAACGGCATCGGTACGTCCCCTACCTTGATACTTTACGTCTTTTTATAACTGCCTTTCAGCTACCAACAACCTCATGAAGATGATTCCTGGCGCCTTGAACCCCGGCAGGCCAGTTGCTAACCTCTACGTGCGTCCTCTGCCTGCGTGTGGATTACTTAACGCTGACCACGCTCATAGTTCTCCATGTGGTCGCACGACGTCGTCTCCACCTCAATCGGCCTTGCGGGCGATTTGAAGGTCGGCCAGTATACGAAGGTGCCGCCACGGGTCATGTTCCTCACTCAGCTGTGGGGTTGCATCCTTGGTGCTATCGTAAACTATGGTAAGGCAGTCATTCTCCATCCTTTTTGGATACAACTGACGATATTTTTCAGTCGTCATGATCAGCATCGTCGACGCCCAGCGTGAAGTCCTTCTCGACGCTTCGGGCACAAACGTCTGGAGCGGTCAGACAATCCAGAGTCTCAACTCGCAAGCGGTGACCTGGTCTCTGGCGAAGGAGCTCTACAGCGCGTCAGGCCCATACGTTATTGTCCCGATTGGTCTGGCTATTGGGCTCGTGCCGCCTTTCATTCAGTGGCTCATCTCGAAGGTACGTCTGGCCTTTCGTGTCGATGGAAGGCGACGTTCTAACCCCATGCTCGCAGCGCTGGCCCACGATCAAGGGTATCAAGGTCGAGTCTATTATCCTGCCCATCATCTTCAATGTGAGCGCGTCCCTTTGTACTCAACTGTGGCACCGGCTAACGGCCATCCGCAGTACGCGCAGACGATGTCGAAGGGCATCACGTCGTATGTGTCGACGAGTATCGTTGTTGGCCTCGTCTCGCAGCTGTGGCTGCGCCAGCACCATCCTGTTTGGTACCGCAAGTATAACTATATCCTGGGAGGCGCGTTCGATGGTGGGGCGCAGGTCATGGTGTTCATTCTCTCCTTCGCGTGAGTGCTTTTCCTTCGAGAGCTCTTGTAGTGGAGCTGACAATGGCGCAGGGTATTCGGCGCGAGTGGAGTTGAACGGCCTTTCCCTTCTGTGAGTGCCCGTTCAATGTCAGCAACTTACAAAACACTTATCCATCTTCGCTTCTAGTGGGCAGGAAACCCCTCCAAAGGGAATGTTGACTACTGTAACGGCAACGGCGCCCTTGACGCCTCATAGACAATGGATACTGTAAGGCAGGCTTCGAGCGCTCCCAATATGTTTGTAACGTTGTATCTTTACTTGGGCGATCCATTATTCATCCTCTGTTCTCTTCATCGATCCCACTGAGATGAACCCCATACATCCTCGCATTCCGAGCACAAGCCCCTCCCGCAACGTCCAAACCGCCGCAAGCGCGCCCGCCACACGCCCGCCGCCGGAGGCAAACAAATTCTCTAATCAGCACAATGCACATCCCGCCTCGGACCCCGCGCCGCCTGATAAACGGATCATGCGCGGGCCGTGGGGAAGCCTATCATCGATATAAGGCCTCGGGAGGGCGTCGAGGGCATTTCAGCCGTCCGCACCTCTATACCTCTACACAATGCCCAAGGAAGCCGTCTTGACCCTGAACGCGCCGCCCCCGCTCCCGGGCATCTACTCGCAGGCGATCAAGGCGGGCGGGATGGTGTACTGCTCGGGCGCGGTCCCGATGGACGCGAAGACGGGCAAGCTGATCGACGGCGATGTGAAGGCGCACACGGTGAGTAGGGTGGTTTAAGGATGGGGAGGAAAGCTGACGGGCCTCTAGCACCAATGCATCAAGAACCTGAGCGCGATCCTCGAGGAGGCGGGCACGAGCTTGAACAACGTCGTCAAGGTTAACGTCTTCCTCTCGAACATGGTGCGTTATCCGTCTAATGAGCGCGCGATGGGTCTCTGATCACCTCTTAGGACGACTTCGCGGCAGTGAACGAGGTGTACAAGGAGTACTGGGGCGACGTGAAGCCGTGCCGGACGTGCGTGGCGGTCAAGACGCTCCCCCTCAACACCGATGTCGAGATCGAGTGCATTGCGACGCAGAACTAAAACGTGTATCGACCAGGGATATGTATCTTTAGTGGTTGTACTTGGAATTTACCCGTGTATCATGGCAGCAGGCATAGCAGACCGATCGCGACCCATCGCCAGCTCAACATCCACCGAATTCCCAACCAAGCCAATCCTCAGGTACTCACCTTCAGGGTCCTCATGCTCAGCGACAGCCTTGAAGAGATGCATCCAAGTTCCCATTTATTGCCGTCCATTTTCCCCTACCCAGCGAACTCATACTTCGGCAGCCCCTTCACGCCTACTTTATACCTGAACATCTGCCCGCCATCATCATCCGCTGCAGCCGTCGCCGACCGATCCCGCGCGCTCGCGATGTACAGCTCGTCGTAGTTCGGCCCGCCGAACGTTGTGCACGCCATGTTCTTCGCGGTGAACTTGATGGTTTTGGTCTGCTTACCGGTCGGGTCGAAGCACATTACGCTGTGGGCGCCCCACATGGCGATCCAGAGGTTTCCGTGGACGCTGGAGGGATAGGTCAGGGATGAGCGGGGAGGGAGGAGAGGAAGATGGAGTAACGCACTCGAGCACCATGCCATCGGGCTCGCCGCCAGCTTCGCGCCTGTCGATGAATATGCGCTTATTGCTGAGGTTTCCAGTCGGGAGGTCAAAGTCGTATGCCCACACGATCTGAGATATTGAGTCGTTGAGGTACACTGGGGACACCAAGTCAGATCTCGAGCACACTGAACCGCAACCGGCATACGCACTCGTCTTATTGTCCGGACTCCAACCGATCCCATTTCCGCACGCCAGCCCAGATTCCATCTGCGTGAGCGTACCATCCGGATCGTATCGCCAGAGTCTCCCGATGGGTGTGTAGTCCTTCGGGATATTCCCCGCGCCCCACGGCATCGCCTTCACGTCGATTTCTGCTAGCCAAAAGCGCCCTGCAGCATCCACGCCGCCATCGTTGAATCTCCGGACTCCCCTGTCGCTCGTCGGGATGATCTCCTTAACGATCTCGAGCTCGCCCGTAGCCTCATCGAGGAAGGCGACGCCCTGGTAGTACGCGCAGATGTACGAGCCGGGATGGTCGCGGCGGAAGAGCTGGACGGTGACGCTGTCGGCAAGCTTGAGGGTGCGGACTTCGCCTGCTGCGTCTCCGGTTTTGGGGTCGAGTTGGAGGATGTGGATCTCGGGAGGATTGTCGAGGCAGTCATTCCAGTGAAGAGTGTTGTCTGAAGGGCGGAAAATGGGTGCTTCGCCGAGGACCATAGGAGGATCGAGCTTCAGCCAAGGTCCCCCGCCCACCTCAGTCGCGATTGTGCTTTCGGAGCTCATGGTAGTGCTGTCGACGAAGGAAAGAGCGAGAGAGGCAGCTGCACCGGCGCTTGTGGGTCGGCATTGTCCTTGATCGCTATTTGAACAGGAGATGAGCAGGAGATAGGTTCATTCTAGTATCCGTCGCGGTCCGAGGACCATGACCCGCTTCAACCTGATAAGAGTCCGTCACTGAACGAGTCTCGGTGGGAGTGAATGCCGCGGCGCCTGGGCTCAGCGGCGAATTTGAACCTACACGTGCGTTCCACGTGCGAGCTGTCGGGCCGCCGACCGCAGTCTCATGACATATCCGCGAACGGGAATTCCGTTCTTGAGCTCTTGATTCCAAGTAGCGCTGTGTGTGTCCTTGCCTCCGCTCCTCCAGGCTCCTCCGTATGCGATAGTTCTGTCCGCTTCCCCTTCCTTGCGCTCTTTACACCGAAATTTACCGCGTAACGACACTTTAACGACGCGAATATCTCGACTTTCGACATGGCACAAGCCGTGTACGATGAACATCCCCTCGAGCAGTACCTTAGAGGTGAGCATGGACGGCATGGTAGATAACACTAAATTGACTTTACGCTCAGATGAGGCCGGCGAAGCTCCCGAGCTAATGCCAGGCGCTGCTGCCGAATTCCTTGACGACGAACGCGAATTCCCCGATGGCGAGGACGCGGACGCGTTGACACCTCTCCAGACCTACGTGCTCGAGATTATAGAGGTGCGTAGCAGGCAAGGAAACGCCGAGCGCGGGCTGACATCGCGCTTGACAGGTCGTGTCAAATCTCGCTCAGCAGCTGAACGCGTCAAGTTCCCCTTCACCCTTCGTCGAGCGCTTCAAATACCATGTCATATCCTCCTCCCTCCTCTCCGAATCAGTCGCTTCTTCCTCCAACCGCCTACCGGGCACGCCGCCCCCGCCGCCCGGCAACCTTGAGGACGAGCAACTTCGCCTGAGTGGCGCTTCGCGGCAATCCCTCACCGCGGTCATTTCCTCAGAATATCCGGAGTGGATGGTGCCCGGGGGCATCGCGCTGCTCGCATGCCTTCTGTCCGCCGGCGCATACGCGCTGGTGATTCTCATATGCGCAGCTGCGGCGGCCGCGCTCTCGAGGAACCAAGACAACGCGGGGAGGCCAGATTATACAGCCGTACGTGTGATTATTATAGACAGCGATGATCGGCGCGCTCAGACTCTAGCAGACCCTGGACGCGATGAACGCCTTGGTGTCGGCGGGCAATATGTGGGACTCGGCGGTGTCGGAGGCCCTCCAGGCCATCGAGCGCGACGAGCAGAGGATGGTCACTAGCGCATCATCGCCATCGACGACGCCGACGTCACCGCTGCGCATCGCGCTCAACTCCTCTATGCACAGCACACAGACGCAGTGCGATAACGTTCGGCAGTTGTTTGTCGCTCTGACATCACCCACCGAACTCGCGCCACTAGCAGAGATGTACGCGCCATCCTCGCCTTCGAGGCCACCATACGCGGAGCTGCCCAATGTCGACCGACCACTGTCGCTCCCTATGCGCAAACGCACCAGCTCGCTGACGAGCCTGAAGCGCTCAACTTGGAATGGCTCGTACGCCGCGCTGGCGAATGCAGGAAGTCCAACGATGCAGGTGCTCACCCACCGGCAAAAGCGCCGCTCCGACTTGTCGTCTCTTCTTCAGGTCAACGGCGGGTCGCCGGTCAAGTCGCGCAGCGCACCTGGGACGCCGAAGACACCCAAGACACCTACCACCCCAAGCCTGGGCGGCGTGCAAGAAGAGGAAGCGGGCCAGGTTGACGACAGCCCACATGGGTCCATCAGCAGCTTCGGCAGTGCGGCCCTCGACTTGCGTCGGAAACGGAGGAGTATGGGGCTACAGACGCTTGGCTTGTCGTCGTCGAGAAGTTCTTCGGCATTGGGCTCTACACATCCCTTGTCGCTCATGTCCCTCACGAATTCCGTCCATGACGCCCTTGCGGCACGGCGATATGCCTGCGCTCATCTTCTGGCGCTGCGTTTCGACGACGAGGATGAGCTGTACTGGGAGGACGTACGCTCAGTGATGAGCCTGCTGACGGGCACACTCGCGGACACCACCGCCCGCCTGACGGAGGCGTTCGAGGAGGTCGACACGCAGAAGCTCAGGGACGAGCAACCGACACCCACCCTTTGGGAAGGCGGCTCCAGCTTCGATGCCGGCAGTCGCCGCTCGAGTCTCAACCTGGAGTACTTGAAGAAGCGCGTCAGCTGGAATATGGATGCACCCCGGTCCAGTGGGGGTGAGGTCAAGAACCGGCGGTCGTCGATGCTGCGGCATGCGATGAGCGGGTTCGCGCCTACGCCGGGGCCACTTGCGCGTTTTGCGGCGCATGTGCATGTGATCTCGTCGGCGCTGGACGATGCGCGCGAGGAGCTCGAGCGCACCGTTGCCGCGCTGAAGGAGGAAGAGGCTGGCGAGGCTTCGCCGCGAAATTCGGAAGACGGCGAGCGGAAGGAACACCCTGCCCTCGCAGCCTACGAACGGTTGCGCCGAGAGCTCGGCCTCGCACTTCGCGAGTGCGAGCGCGGCCGTGATCGTCTTCTCGATACGGTGTCGCCTCCCCCTCCGCCTCCAGCAGTGGGCGACGACAGCGAGGACATGCCCAACCTTACTCACGACCTCTCCGACGACTCTGACAAGCCTGAGCCGGCGGAGGAAGACATGGACCCCTACGGCGGCATCGCCGCCCACGAGCCCGATGGCGAGTACGTCGGCGCCGCGCCCGACTTCCGGGACGACGTGGCGGCGACGCTGATGGCGAATGCCCGGCTTACGCCTCCGGGCGCTGAGCAGGTTTTTGAGGACGACTCCGCCGCGACGATGGCACGGCTGCGCGAGCGACCGAAGCTGTCGCGCGAGGAGCGTATCAAGGCCGCGCGCGCTGCCCGGGAAAAGGCCAAGGAGGAGGGACTGCCTTCGCCGCGCGGGTTCGGTCCCGGCGGTGAGGTTGTTCAGGAGTTGAAGGATGTGATCTGGAAGGTCGGTGAGCGCCGGCGGCGGTTGACGCTCGATACTCAGCCGAAGTCGTCATCGCGTCCATCACGCTCGCCGCAGGATACGCCGTCTCCCGAGTATGAGGCTGCGCCGACGCCACCGCGCATGCGCTATGAGGACTACAGCTCGCGGATGTCGATCGTTCTCGACGACCTGCCACGGATATCCCTCGACCTCCCTCCGCAACGACGCGCCCAGATGCTGCCCACGCTGCACGAAGACTCACCCGTAATACCTAGGAGTGACCTTCCACGACTACCCGCGCTCGAAGAGTTCGGATTTGGCCGGTCTTCAGAAGACTCGCAATAATAAGCGCATCGTACTAGTGGAGGCGCAGCATTATTACCCGCGCGCGCAGTCGGACTCAGCATACATCCTGGCAACCTCATTTACTCTCTCCCCCTTGGCACACATCGCATCACATACCTCTGGATCTCGAGCATCTTATTCCCTATTATCGTCGCATTCGCTATCTATCATCGGACTCCATGGATATCCCCTGCGCTACCCGGCGGCCCCTACCTAGGCTTGCACGTCGCGCGATCCCCCGTCCGCTATATACTCGCGAACACCCTCACCCGCACATTCTTTTACCGGCTTCGCTATCGTTGATTATTAACCTAGGATCGTACACGGTTTTGTGTATGGTCGTACGCGTCGCTTTATGTGATACATGTAGTTCTCCTGTTCGGACTTGGCACCGCTGGGTGGCTCGCGGTGGTCAATGTAATTATGCAGTCGCTTATGTCGCGAACGAGAGCGTTTCTACGTGTTCTTATCGCAGAGGCACTCAAAAGTAATTAGCTTGTCGAAGCAATGCCTTCCGGGCCAACGAGATCGGTATAATCGACGCTCGCTGAGAAGTCGAACATCCATTCACGTGATCGTGAGAGGGTTGTCATAAGTTATTATCAATTGTTTGCCTTCTCACCGGCGCCGCTCATCTTCGTTGACTACTGCACCTCTTTTCCTGACCAAAGCAAGACTCATTGACATATCAAAGGACTGGCTATGCATGTGAATATGCACAGTCACGCAATCCATAACGCATCCGGCTCAAGAAAGCATCAAGATGAGGATTGCTAAGCTGGGCTTTGCTTTCTTGCGCATAACCTTCAATTACTCTTTTTCCTGCGGTTCTCCTTCAAATTGGACGAAGTTGTATGCCGAGGAACAAGGACAGCGCATCCTTTCTGCGCTTCTGGATGCCCTTCGTCTGCATGTGCAATCCCATCTATGCTTGGTATCTTGAACGCCCACTATGCCGGACCGCCACTAGAACATTGCACACTTGGAAGATATACACGGAATCTGCCTCCAATCCGCACTTCGTCATCGCTTCTACCCGCCTTGCGCAAAGGCAAGAACACCGCACGGGTCGAACTCGGTGATTCGTCGCCCATTGACCTGAAGCCAACGGGATCTTTCAAGCCTTTCAAGCAGCACAATGGTACCCTGTTTCGTCTGTATCAAGAGAGACTTCTTGTACGCACGTTCCTGCGTTCAAGTCGGCGGTCCAGCACGTAGTAGACGTCCTTCCGAGCGCCTATCGTGTGCTGGCGATCCCATAGCCTCCGACGGTACCGGACGACATCTTCCTTCGACTCTCAAGCTACCTCAGCGCGGCGTCTCCCGCGAGAACAAGGGAGTATTGGACGCGAAGGACGCGGACAAAGCAGCTACTGCACATTGCATCCCCAAGTTCGTCCGGGAGATCCCTTCACTGAAGCAGTAGAACGGTGCGCGGCCGTGCTGATTCGGGCCTCTCCCGATGCTGGCACCCCTCAACTGTATGCACCGTACCTCTGATTTTCTCCCGACATTTACGCTCTATTCCAGTGCGCATGCGTCATCTTCACCGCCTCCAGCCCGCCAGGGGCCGTCCCTTTCGAAGTGCAGAAGCCGCCTTTCAGACGACTTAGGCTGCGCCCTGGGCATCAAGGTCGCTGCCAAGGGGCAGTGAATAGGCCTGCCGGATTTATCCACTCAACAGGCCCCGCGCCGCCGCCAGCCTATCATCCGCCGCCGCCGCGAGCAAGTCACCCGACCCGCTGGCCATCCCGCCAAGGCCCGCCTCGACGCTCCCGACGACCGCTACGTCCGTTGTATCTGGCTAGTATCAGCGTCCGAGATCCACCGTACGATGCGCCGGTACGTCCGTTGTATTGGCGGGACCGCCGCTTATGTTCGATGCTTCGCTGGCGCGGCTGTAACACGTTTGTTCACGCCTGCTGGCAGGCATCTAGCGTGCTGCATTCATCTCGATGAAGTACCGACAAGCATTGACATCAAGAAGGCTCCCTGGCGATAGCACGAGGCGGCTGCCTTTGATGGCCTGGTCACGGTCATAGCACGAGGCAGCATTTATGGCCGGCCAATCTCATCTTCGACGCTGCGCCTCCCCTGAAGATCTCGAAGCTCTCGGCGTTTCACGCTTCTCGTCATTGAATCCAGGGCATTCACGGCGCCCGCAAAGTGACTTTACGGAGGGTATTAAACGATGCGCAGCAACGGTGATCTTACACTGCACATTGGCACAGGTGATATCGTGAAGAGGCCGTAAGACGTACAATGGGCTTGTGAGTCATCACCTTCCTTTTTCAAGGTGGAAAACCAGCTTTAGCTATCGGCGCGGTATCAGTAATCCTTGGGTGACCCCCGTCGAAGGGTGCGTATCGAGCATCGCACCTCGCTTATACGACTGTATTGCCGTCGGCTCGCCGTGAATGGAGCCTGTGGTGCAAAGTGAGGTGAGTGACCTATCATCGAGGAAACCCCGTTTATTCTTGCGTAACAGTGTCTACAGCTACCCTATCGCACCCTCTTACCATGTCAATCTGTCTCAACACGCTTCTCGCGAGCGGACCAATCACGTCGAAAGGCAATGTCCCCGGACGGCCTCCCTTCATTCCGTCACTTCGTCGCACTTCTCCCACCCAACCATCTGACGTGCACACTAAATACGATCCGCCTAGACCACGCCTTGCAACTTCCTCGCGAAAATGGAACACAGCTCCTCCTGTTCCTCTCACACTCAACTCTCACGAAGGCTTCATATCCGCCGGCCATTTTAGCCGCCTGCTCGCCTGGCTTCATGATGATCTCTGACATCGACGCATTCGTCCTCGCCATTTTGTAATGCGCGACCGCAATCGCACCCTGCCCGCACGCGAACCCTGCACCGAGCTTAGCGCACCCGCCACGATGCCTTCGCGCGCGCGCCACCGCGCCACGACCGCACCTCCCACGCGGGCGCCGCACCCCTCGTTTGCCCTTCGTAGTCTAAGCTAGTCCTCCCTCACCCTCCAACACGCCATCGATAGATAGAATTATTCCCTTCCGTCTTACGACAACCTCCACGGTCCCCAATCACCACGCCATGGTGCTGGCATCGGCATCGCATTGGTATTAGGTCCCCCCTCGGCGATCCATCATCGCAGCCCGCTCCTCTTCCATCCCATTCTGTCGCCCGGCGCGCCACCCTTGCCGTGTTCTCCACCCCTCGCCATCTTCTCCACCACCCGACTGTCTTCTTTATTCCCCTCGCCGACTTCGTCACCCCCCTCGCCGTGTCCATCGATGCCGGGTATCTAGAAGGACGTCTGTAGCTACCTCCTATCGCCCAGTGGCATTGTGGACGTCCGAGTGAGCGTCCGAGTGTTTGGATGAGCGTCTGTGCATCCGGCACCCCCGGAGCGCGCGATACGCGCGAACTTAGACGCTATGTATGTCATAGCTACATCTTCACTAGATACGACGGGCGCCTCGGCGATAAGAACAAAAGACTTGCTTTGACGATCCAAAAAGGAAACGACGTCATCATTGGTCGTGCTCAGCTTCCGGCGGTTCGGGCGTATGCATGTTGAGCGCAGAGTCAGAGCACCGCATGCGCCCTGGTGCCTTCGCAGGGTGTCATTGGTCGGCATGCTGGTTGCTATCACCACGCTGGGTTTCGAAGATTTGTAGAAGTGTCAACTACGTATTTGCTAGAATTTGTTCAAGTCCTCGCCATGGGCGCAGAAGCGAAGTCCTTTCAGAGCAAAGGCGAAGCCGCGAAGGCATCCAGACGAAATAGCAAAGGCCAATCAGACGAGAGCTCATTCAAACTTCATGGTTCATTCTGCTTCGTAGTTCTTTCTAAGTATTCTAGATACTCATCTAGCCGCGTCGTAACGCATTATACAGTGAAAATGGAGCAGTCAGATAGTGCACGACGTGAACAGAAGGGTAAGAAGAGGGTGGACGACGATGCATGTGAATGCTTGTTGCAATGGAGGATGGAGGAAAGTTGGCGGATAGAGGAAAATTGGCGGATAGAGGAAAGGATTAGGACTACATAAATAGGCAGGAAGGGTAAAGCTTCGACTTGCGAGGAGGAGCGTGAGGTGGTATAATGCTACACTGATGATACAGGCGCGGCGGCGGGCGCGCGCGATGGGTGGGTGGATGACGGGACGACGATGAGTGAATGCAAGACGCGGATAGATGCAAGGGAATGCGAGAGGACGGACGGGGTGCGCTCTACTGGAGAAGCGAAGCGGGGCCGGCGTGGTGCGTGCGTCTGCGTTTTGAGGCTGCTGGCGCGCACGCTCACAGGTCCTCGAACATCCGCTTCGGGTCCATGCCCTCGAAGCTGATGCGGTACACCTTCTCGAAGAGCGGGTACCCGTCGAGGCGCGTGCGCGCCTGCAGGAACTCGAACACCACGCGCGCGGTCTCGACGCCCAGCAGCTTCTGCCCGTTCAGCAGCTCCTCCTCCAGCTGCTGGAACGTCTTCGGCTTGCCCTCCATCTTCGCGCGCACGAACGCCTCCGCGCACTTGCGGTTGCGCCCGCCGAACGAGGTCGTGATGAGGTCCGCCATGCCCGCGGAGTGGTGCGAGAAGGTGAGCGGGGACGCGGAGGGGAAGAACTCGAGCGTGAAGTTCGACATCTCGATGAGGCCGTGGCGGAGGATGGCGGCCTTGGTGTTGCCGCCGAGGCCCATGCCGTCGACGAAGCCGGCGGCCATCGCGACGACGTTCTTGAGCGCGCCGGATAGGGAGACACCGGCGACGTCCTCGATGGGGTGTACACGGAAGGCAGGACCGTCGAAGACCGCGTGCCAGAGCGCGGCGTCCTTCGGGGATGGTACGCCGATGGTCGTCTCGCAGAACTCGCCCTTGCCGACGTCGAGAGCGATGTTGGCACCACCGAGAGCAGAGCACGGGATGTGCAGCTCCTTCTCGATGACGAAGGGGTAGGTGTAGATGTCTGCGCCATCCTCGCGCAAGTCGACCTCGACGCCCTTGATGGCGGAGATCGCGCGCGCACGCGGGTCGATGACGCCAGGCTCCTTGAGCGTCTTGAGGACGTTCGGAAGGAACTGGTGGGGAACGACGAAGAGGAGGAGGGTAGCGCCCTTCACGACCTCCTTGAGATCGGAGACGGCAACGAGGTTCTCGGGCAGCTCGACGTTAGGCAGATATCGCTCGTTCTGGTGCGTCGAATTGATGATGTCGGTGAGTTTGCCCTTGCCAGGCACCTGTCCACGCGTCAGCACGATGCGTCAAAGAAGCAGGACAAATGAAACATACCTCGCGCTCGCGAACCCACATACGGACCTCGTCATCGAAGCCCTCGAGGTTGGCAGCGTTGATCGCGGCGACGCGGGCGAGGGCAGTGCCCCAGCTGCCGCTGCCGACGATCGCGACCTTCTCGAGCTTTGCGGGCGATCGCGTGCCAGCCTCCTTGTCGACGACGAACTCGGTCGGCTCAAAGGGCTCGAACTTGGTGATGAAAGGCGCCATCGCGGCCGACGAAGTGCGGCGCGCAGGCGGCGGGCGCACCTCCGCGGTGCTGGATGCGCCGTGGTCGTCTGCGCTCTCGTCGTCCGAAGCCTGCTGCTGCTCGGGAGACGTGCTCCGTTGCGCGCCCGACTCTGGAGACGGAGGAGATGAGGGCTGGGAGGCAGAGCCAGAGGACTTGGTGCGCTCCTTCTGCTTCTTCGCCGCGGAGTTGGCGATCGCGGTGAAGCTCATGCTCGCGCCACCGAGCAAGTTGGTGCTGGGCTTGGTGGGCAGCCCATGCGCCTTCAGCGGCTTGTGAGGAGGTAGGGGGCGGAGAAGGGGCGAGGGAGGGCGCGAGTTGTCGGGGGTGGTGGCGTACGAGCCGTTCGCGGAGGAGAAGGGCGACATGGGCGGGGCGGTGTCGCTGCTATCCGAGGAGCGCCGGGAGATGTGCGCGTTCTGCATCTTGTCGGAGACCTGGTCGACGGAAGACATGATTGTGGTGAGTGTCTAGAGTGGTTGTGATAGGTCTATGTCGTGATGGGGGGAAGTGAGGAGAGTGGTTCGCGTGGGTCGGGTATATAAATGCAAACCAGGCAACGGCCGGCCGGGACAAACATGTGCAGACTTGTGGAGCAAAAAATGAACGCACACCCGCCAGAAAAACAGAATTCGGCGAGCCACTACAAATCTCAAGATCGATTACATCATGCCCGATCCACGACACATCCCCATTCGGACGCCCTCGCGTGCGGATATAGAGCGAGCCGCCCATCAGCCGTCCCGACCGCGCGGACTCCGAGTGCCCAGGCTCTCGCCCGCTCCCGCCTCGGTGTCGCGCGTCGGGAGGCGGGCACGGCGACGACGAGTCGACGCCGCCTCCGTCGCCTAGGCTCCGAGAGGGGCCACGACTCAGACAACGCAGCCACAGCTGTCATCCTTATAATAAAGGAGAGTGATTAGTTAGCAGGGAGTCAAATCAAAAGTCAAATGGTCACAGTCAAACGTCACGCTTCAACTTCAAGTCAAGCCGGGAGCTCGCCCACGGGGCCACGCGTACGCGCCGCGCGCCAGCGCGGCGCTAGCGTGGCACCCTCTAGGTAGCCATTCAAGTCCGCCCGTGGTGCACGGGCTATCCGGCTAGTCATTACACAAAGGCAGGAATTTTCGTGAATCATTCATTCATCTATCGCGAACACTCGCGAGCGCCCTACTTCCTGCGCGACTGAATGCGAAGGAGGAGCGGCCCCAGGGCGGCGCGCTAGTGGCATAATCCCCGGGTAATTCTCCACGCCTATGTGCTCCAGCAAGCAGTATGCGGGAATGTGATTACGGCGAAGGGTCGCCCCATTCGGTGCTCTCTCGCTCGCAAACGGTGTGCGCCTTACGTGTGCGGTCTTCCCAGTCCCTCTCCCATCCGCACGTTTCTTTCTTCGCGTCCGCGTTCCTGTCGTTGCCACACCCTCATATCCAAATTACACACGCTCAGCTCCACAATAATTCGTCGCCCCATCGCTATCGCCGCCATCCAGCTCCCCCATTCGCGCCCCAGCCGCGTTCGTTGCCCGCCTCCTACCAGAAATGTCAATGACGGGCCCCCCAGCGCGCCCCCTATCTTTTTTTCTCCCCCTCGATCATCCCGCGCCTGGGCTGCCTTTGTCTGAGCCCTCGGCAGAAGAGAACTCGCGCGTGGGCGCGCTTTGCCGCGACGACGGCCGCGGGCGTGGAGCCACAGTCGGCGAGCCGGACGCAAAAGGGATTCCATCCAGTTGCATCATTCGCGTTCCTCGGTCGCTTACGTGAGCGCGAAATTGCTTGGAACCAGTGCGCGTGTATATAAGCCGCCGCCTGCCTTGTCCTTTTCACATCATCCGCTCGTCCACGCTTCTTCGCAGTCCAGGCGTCCCCTTTTCGAACAACTTCTACTACCCACTCTTATCGCACTTGCACTCGCCACCATGGACAAGGTCTTCTCTCTCACCGGCAAGGAGCAGCCCACCGTCACGCCCGAGGGCGAGATCAGCCAGCCACCGTCGCCCCCTCTGACGATCACCCAGACGACAAAGGCGTGTCTTTTCGAGTGAGTGCGCGTTCTCGACAGTCACACATCAGCCCGCCGTCACGTTCCTCCGCTTTCATTCTCGATGACGTCCAATCACCGCCCGCCTTCTTTGCGTGCCTAGAGCTGACCGCCAATCACAGCATGGATGGCACGCTCATCGACTCCTCGCCCGCCGTCACCGCCGCCTGGCGCCTCCTCAAGGCCACCGGCTACGACTTCCTCGACCTCGACGACATCCTCGCCTCCGCGCACGGCTACCGCACCATCGACGCCCTCCGCAAGTGGTGCAAGATCAAGGACGAGGAGCTGCTCAAGAAGGAGGTCGTCCGCTTCGAGAACGCCATCCTCGAGAACGCGAGCAAGGCCGAGGGCGGCGGCATCATCGCGCTCCCCGGCGTCAAGGACCTGCTCCTGCAGATCCAGGGCGGCCGCACCGAGGACGAGCAGGGCTGGTCCGTCTGCACCTCCTCGACGCACTTCTACGCGTCGCGCGCGCTCCCCGCCGCGGGCCTCTTCATCCCGAAGAACTTCGTCACCGCCGAGTCCGTGTCGAACGGGAAGCCCGCGCCGGACCCCTACCTCCTCGGCGCGAAGCTCTCCGGCGTTGACCCGAAGGACTGTGAGTGCAGTATCATCCTCGCTCCTTCGCAGCTTATCTGACCGCGTCCGCAGGTGTCGTCTTCGAGGATGCGCCGACGGGCATCCGCGCCGGCAAGGCCGCCGGCTGCCTCGTCCTCGCCACCTGCACCTCCCACACCCGCAAGGCGCTCGAGAAGGAGAACCCCGACTTCCTCGTCGACGACCTCTCACAGTGCGTCTCGGTCTCTATAACCTTCCATGTACCTTGTCAAGCTAACTTTGTCCCCCAGCGTCACCGCCCAGCGCAACGCGGACGGCACCGTCTCCCTATTCATTCGACAGCCCGCCGGCCGGTCGTACCCCGACTCCGCCGTGCCGACGCCCGCGGACACCCCGCTGCACACGCCCGCGCTCTCCCGCGCAGGAAGCGCCGAGAGCCTCGCGTGGCGCGCGAAGGTCGACGCCGAGCGCGGCGAGACGAAGGCCGACGACTACGGTGCCCTGCCCGGCGCGAAGGCGCAGCGCGCGTTCTGAGCGGGTGCTGTACCTCTCGCAGGCTTCGTCGCGCAGGCGCAGTGCACTTCTACCGCTCGCACCGCACCCCATCTCGGCGGCGATAGACGTCCGCCATCTATATCTGCTTCATCTGTCGTAGACTCCTTCGTCGTCGCGTACGCATAGAGCGCCGGAGGAGAGTTTGGAAGAGTAATGCACTAATCGGGGAGTGCCCTCTGTTATAGGGGGTTTGCTTCCCTTCACCAACTAAACAAAACCGCTGTACTGTATAGATTGTAGAGCATGTACCACATACCCGCGACCTAGTCTTCGCAAGGCAATTGACACTATTGTTGATTCCGCTACCGTTGTGTGAAGGTTTGAGATGAGAGGGCTTGAAGCTTGAAGACCAGTCTATGTGACGAAGCAGTGAAGAATCAGCTACTGCAGTATTATTGTCGGAAGAACCGCTATGGTGCAAAGGGAGAACTTTGAATCTACAGACTGGGAGAAATAGAAAGTAGCGCATATATCCACTCATAAAGCCACAAATACCACTCAACTCATTGTCAGTGCAAGCAAAGTTGAACCTCACTATCCCACGATCGCATGCCACCCTCCAAACAAACATGAACTTGCAGTCCGGTGGCAAACGGACGCCTCGCGCTACTGCCCATGCGCGCCTACCCCAGTACCCCCGCAATGCATGTTCCATCCAGCTGGTTTCACGCCGGTGACTGTCTTAAGATCACCCTTTACACGTACGTCGTCCCCGTAACATCACGATTCACAAGGAGGGGAATCACGATTTACCTCGACCAGTTTCGAGATCTGAAGTGCTGCGCATCGTCGAAGTCCCCGAGAAATCACTCTGCGGGCGTCGCGGGGGCCGGTGACGGTGAGGCTGTTGATGGAGGTGAGGTGGGGAAGCATGGGTGAGGCTACGACTGCGGGGATGAGAAGCATGGCGGTGAGGAAGCATGGCGAGGCGAGGGCAGTGAGGAAGCATGAGGCAAGGCTTCGGGATCGTCAGGCCCAGGGCGACGTTCAATTTCGATTGAAGACCCAAGAGATCCACAACTGGTGAGTCACCGGACTTGGCCTTGTGCTATCGAGAGGGCGCGGTTGCTCCCCTGGGTCGGGTCGGGGCTTGGATGTAGGGGGCGTTAAGGGGACGTGTTACGTCGGTGGCTGAGGGGCGTATGACGCGGAGGACGGGTAGGAGACGCAAAGGGCGAGCACTTGACGCGCACGAGAACGCGGGCGAAATTTCGAGACGCGCCCTCGTGACCTCGCGCCTCGTTCCACGGCGCCGCCAGGTCACCCGATGCCCACATCGGTGGCGTCGACGTCAATCACGTCGCCGGCCCCGTGCCACCCAAGGCCATTCAACGGACGTAGCGGTACGCATCGCGCGCAGATCTGGGCTGGGCATTGCCTCCGAGATCTGGGCGGAGGTAGCGGCGGGAAGGCTTTTGACTGGATCGGTGAACGGGATCGTCGAACGAGGTCGGCTGACCTGCGCGTCAATTGAACGGACGTAGCGGATTGACAGTGAACGGAGCGGGTCTCGGAGTGACGGCGACTTGGCGGTGGCTGTAGCGCATTGATATATAGCTGAATAGAAGGTGCTACAGCAGCGGGTTAGAGGAGAGTGAGGAGGAGGTAAAGGAGGAATAGTGGGACGGAGGTTCGAGGAGGACGTACCTTTGCATGAAGATGTGGTAGGGTCTGTCATCTTCGCCGATGAGCGCGTCATTGAGATAGACATCATAGGGGAATGGGCGCGCACCAACTTCTCGAATATACTATGTCGAAAGCTAGACGGCGCCACTGGCGAAATGTTCGACTTTACAGGGACGTGACTTGACTAGGAGGCCTCATGACGCGCAGAAATGCCTCAATCCTGAATGCATGATGCACACCGGACGCACTGGGACACGCTTGCACAAATTCACCAGAAAATCGGAGGAATATTCGGCCAAAATCGACATCTGTAGGGGGTGCTCTTGCCGGGCTGATCTGGTGTCCAGATCCCAGCTTCCAAGCGCGCCATCCTACAAAAAGAACGCCAGGCAACAACGAGGACGTGGAGCGGTCGGACTATGCCATAAAAATTGACGAGCACGCACAGCCGGCTACAAATGCCCTCATAGTCGGCTACAAATCCCTGTTCTATGAGCGAAAATTTCCGGCCACAGCAGCGAGATGGGACGTACGACGATTGAATTGACTTCGTGTACACTTGAGTCCGTTTGGATTGGTGAGGGTGGGTGCGGCAGCCTCGAGGAAGGCTTGGACGAGCCTCGAGGGCGGCTTGGACGAGCCTCGCGGACGGCTTGGACGAGCCTCGAGGACGGCTTGAGTATCCCTCGCGGACGCTTGAGATGCCGCCGGTGTTGGGTGCGCATGGGAACGCTGGGGCAGCGTGGCCGATGGCTTGTCGTTAGCGCAGGGCTCGCGTGCGGCGAGGGTGCGAGGAAAGGGTGAGTACCGCTCATATGGGGAAAACCTTGAAGGGGATGGTGAGCAATACCAACCACGCGTGGTGGCAACGTTGACAGTGGTGGGATTTACCAACAATGCGTGCTGCGAGATGAGCGGACTGGCAGGCGGATTTACGTGAGGAAGGAAGCTGTGTCTCTCATTTCCCTCCAGACATCAGTTGCGACGACGAGATAGAGTTCCTGAGGGATATGAGGCTGCACGTAAGAGTGATAGCTACAAGCCTACACGTACAAGAGTGATATGAGGGTGCGCATAGAAAAGACCGATATGAGCACGCACGTAAGAGTGATACCGCTCGAGGTGATGGGTGACAGGGACGAAGTGATGATGAGAGAGGGTCGGTGGCGACCGTTCGCCGGTGCCGTCATTTGCTGTGTCCTGGCAAGGATGACCGCTGAAATCATGGCGAGTAGAAGAATGGCTTGCCGGTGCCGAGGAGATGAGTCTGCATCGTGTTCAATATATCGTCCTCGTTGTCCTTGACTCGCACGAGAAGACGGAGCCCATTGTTCAACACCGCAAAACATACATACAACAAGGCGCACGGATAGGTTGCTCGGTGTCGACACCGGTACCGCCAGTGCCTCGAGGGCTGAGGATTAAGTCGTGCTTGTCCTTTGGACGACTGACGAGCACGACGTTGTCCAGTGTAAGACTTCCAGATACATTGGCTTCCAATTCCCCAAAAATACATCAGCACCCTCATACACACACAACCTCACTCACACACCAGCCAACGCCTCCTCCACCGCCGCATCCTCCCGCCCCACCTTCCACACCCCCGTAAACTTCCCCGTCCACTTCGGCCCCCTCCCACCGCCCTTCACGCCCATCTTCGCCTTCAGCACCGCCCCGACGGCCTGCACCTGCTTCTCGTCCGACCCGAACACTGAGACGACGCTCACGCTGCTCGAGGTCTGCGCGGAGGGCGTCGACGATAGCACGATGAGATAGGGGCGCCCCTTCGACCGCTCGTCGCGCTCGAAGGCGGCCGCGATGGCGGTGAGGAAGGCGAGGGCGCCGGGGGTGTCGTCCGTGCGGTGGAGGTGTTTCTTGAGTGGGGTGCCGTCAGGGACTTGGGTGAGTTCGGCGAGGAGCGCGTCGGCGATGTGGGATGCCAACTCGCCCTCGATATCCGCGACGCGCTTGTCGGCGCGCTTGCGGTCCTCGACGACGAGGGCGACGCGCGCGGGGACCTCGGGGAGGCCGCAGGTGAGCGTGGAGGCGGCGGCGGTGAGTTGTGCATGCGTGGCGGCGAGGTGGGCGATGAGGCGTGGGCCGGCGAGGAAGTACAAGCGGGTGGTGGAGCGGGAGAGGGCGTCGGTGTGGGGGAGGAGGAAGAGTTGAAGGTTGTGAAGGGAGGGGAGGTGCGTGCCGCAGCAGCTAAGGAGGATGTCAGTTCAATACATGGAAGGGGATTGTGAAGTAAAGGTAGGGACTCACGGATTGCGATCGACCCCGTCGATGACGATGACGCGGTGCACACCGCCGGTGTAGTCGCTCGGAAGGCCCCGACCGAACGCGCGGCTACCATCGCCCTCCTCCTTGCTCTCCATCTCCTGCACCTCGACGTGCACCTGCCGGCCTTCGAACACCAGGCGGTTCGCCTCGTTCTGGATCGCCGCGATCTCCTCCTGCGTCATGCTGCGCGGCACTTCGACGTAGCATGGCTGGGGGTAGCTGGTGAGGGACCAGGAGAGGGTGGGGAGCTGCAGGCGCGTCTCAAGGAGGGCGGAGAGGAGGTGCTGGGAGGTGTGGAGGGTCATCTGGGTGCGAGTTAGTCGGGCGAACTTCAGCGTTGCGCATTCACGTACGTGGTCGTATCTGCGCTCCCAGTCGAAAGAAACTTTTACTGGGGTACCTGACGCGAATGTAGCTAGCGCGTCTTGCACCGTGATGCCCTCGGGTACGCGCACGTAGTGTATCGCATGCCCGCCGTCCCGCTTGCATTGTACCACTTCCCACTCCTTTTCCCCTGCTCTGATCGACCCCGTATCCGTCGGCTGCCCACCTCCCTCAGGAAAGATGACTGTGTCGTGCAGTAGTACGCCTAAGATCGGTCCCGTGGGCAGTTCAGGCGCGAGCACGACTTTCTTCGCCTTCTTTCCTGCAGGAGGCGGAGGAGTCTGCTTCTCATGCGCGCTCACAGCCACCGTATCCAAAGATCGGAGTAGGGGATCGCGCTGGCACGCAAGAATTCCCACTGGGATCGACACAGAGGGGTCCTCAGGGACGCGCAGGGTAGGAGACTTAATCTGGTGGTACGAGGGAGGCGTCAAGGGCGAGAGGAGGACCGCGGTGGCCATGGTGGTGGTAAGCAAGGTGTGCTATTGGTTGTGAGTCATTCTCGAATGTACGATATACATTGATTGGCCGCGGGGTATAGAGCGGGGGATGATAGGCATTGATCGCCGAATACAAAGACTTCCGTAAGCGGACACAATTAGTGTTGCCGACGGGTCGGGTTAACCTGGGGGGCGAGTCGGGGCGGGTTGAACCCGCCTGCCTGATCAGGCAGGCGGGTTGTGACCCGCCCCGCAACCCGGTCCACGCGAGTGATCAGGCGCGTCCGGCCGGTTGATCTGGCTCGGGAAGCGATCCGGCCACACATCTTGCGCTCTCACAACCACCCACAAGTTCGACTTTTGGGACATCGTACACATTTTCGTCCTACCTCCCTCCATCCCAGCCTCTACGACCTGATTTCTAGATCTTTCGATACTATTCGGACTCTGAACATTAGTAAACCGGCTGCAATGTAGCGCACACATGGCTGTGCCACTGCCTAAGCTTACCTAGACGCGCCACCATATAAATACAGCTGAGGTCAGTACGAGAAGATTATGCACAAAAGTATGTCTCTCACTGATCCTGCACCTTGGCGCCGCCTGTGCAAGTGCGAGGACTTCCTCCATTGTACTTGCATGAGACGCAATATCACGACGGCCTCCAACAACGATGCAGGCCATCAGCAATCGGGAGCCCCAGCGGTCGGCTCGGGCGTTCAAGGACGGGAGTCCGATGCGTCATCCTCGCCCTACCCCATCGATCCACGCCTCTATGCCGAAGCTTACTCGACAGCCACGGCGTCCCCATTTCCCCCACCCATTCCACATGCCACCTCTGCGCTCGAGCATTCCTCGCATCCGGCATCGCAGCGGCTTCCTTTGGGTGACCGGACCCAGGCCTTCATAAACTCGGGTCAGTCGAGCGATCTCCCTCAGCACTTTCCCTCATCATCCGCCTTCAATCACCTACCACCTCATCTTCAACATATCCCTCCCTTCCACCCCCCTTCCTCGACGACCCAATATGCCCCGAGATTAAACACACCGAGCGCTTCGCCCTCGCCCGTCGTACCCAGTCCTGCGCCCGCGCCCGCGCCCACCCCGACTCGCCCTTCCGCTGGACCTGCCGCCGCATACACAACTGCACACACGATCGCCCCCGCCCCTGCGGCCACTGAGCATGCGCCCCGCGCGGCCTCTCGGCGCTCACGTCAAGGGCAGTCGACGTCGTCTCGGCCGGCGAAATCTTCCAAACGCAGCGGCCCTCCCGCCACGCGCAGCAATAAGCGTCGCAAGGACGATAATGGCGCAGCTACGACGGACGGCGTGGGCGGCAGAGGCGTTCCTGGTGTCGGTCCATCTGGACCGGCACCAGCGGGGAAGAGCGCACCACCCGAAGTCTTCCAACCAAGCAAGCGGTTTGCAGACGCATTACCACCTGTGGCCGTAGGTTATTTGGAAAAGACCTCGGCAATTGTCTGCCGGTCAATTGCAAAAGACGCGATGCCCTTGTCGGCACCGCCACACGGTCCGGCCAGGTCGCCGGGAACCCGCCGGCTCGCGCCCGATGCGGTAGGCGACCCCCCGGGATGGCCGGTCGGGGTCACCCGCCGCACGCGACGCGCATCGAGCGCCCCGCGCCGCAGTCGGGACTGATGCGCGCACGGCGGCTCTTGATGCGCCGCCCGCGCGCGCTGCGGTGGCTGTGCCATCAGTGGGGCGACGTTGCGACACGCGTCGCTGCCACCGCCGCCGCCTTCGTCTGTGCTCGTCCGCGCTCGTGATGTAGAACAATAGATTGTATACGTACAAGAAATACAATGTACGTAGAACAAACAAAAGAATTAGGGAGGGACGAGAAAAATGACGAGAAAAATGAATAGAAAACCGCCGGCGAAAATTTTCGCCAGCGCGTACACGTCAAGCACCGCGCGTTGGGACGAGCAGGAGGACGCGTACTGAGAATGGAAGTTAGGGGGAAGGGAGAGGGTGCGAGCAGGCAGCCGCGGCTGACTGCGAGCCTCTCGAGCTCGTTGTTATGGGGTGGTTGCTAGGGTGGGGGGCGGGTGTGTGAGTTCTTGAAGGGCCTTTCCGAGCAAGTGCCTGCCGTCGTCTCAGGTAGGACGGCGTGCATGGGAGGTAGTTGGGGCGATGAAAGGGGGGGTGTCCGAAGGGCCGTAGGTAATGGGGGAAGGAAGACAGCGCGCGTGTGACGGGTCGCGCCGTCACACGGTGGCGCGTCTGCCAACGCGCGGCTACCTAGGCAGCTGCACGCGCCCTAGCCGACGCGCGGCATCCCACCATCTCTCCTAGGCTATGAAGACCTAGGAGCGTCGATATACGCGCCCCGCGCCGAGCCCAGCACCGCGAATTCGCCGGTGCGGTGGGTACTCGAACGGGCCGTGCTTAGCACGGGACACGGTTTCGACAAGGTGAGGGGAGGCAGGACAGTGGGGTGGGGTAAAGGGAGCGCGCTGAGCGCGCCGTGAACGCCGAAAAGTCTCCCGGCGGCACTAGGCGCACGGTGGGGGATATCACTGAAAAACGGCTGGGGAAAAGAGAGAATTGAAAGAAGGTCAGCAACTTTTCGGGGGCGCAGAGCGCAGCAGCGCACCTTAAAGCCCCTCTACGCGCGATTGCTCGCGCGAGATCCTATATGCGCGCGCGTTGGCGCGCGCTGCTAGTCCTAGCGCGTCGGGGTCGTGCCGGATCAGGGGAAGGGTGATGAACGCGCGAGGGCGCGCGAGATGGCGTGAAAAGCGTATAAGGGGGCGGAAGGAGTGGCGGAGGTGTCTGAGAGGGGCAGAGGAGGTGGCAAGGCGACTGGAGGGGCTGGGTAGTGGTGGTTGAAGACAAGAAACGCGCGGCCAAGCGCGTCGGAAGGCCGGGCCGGTTGCTCGGTCCGAAATCCGAGCATCGGCGTCGTCGACATCGACAGCCTCGGATTCAAACCGAGGGACGCCGGGCAGTATAGTAAGGAAAGATTAGCGGACTATACATGCTTATTGACTGATCTATCAAATTTGGAGGGGTACTGACTGGTACAGCCCTCAGAACTTCAGCCTCAACATTGATGGGTTTTAATGCAGAATCAACCACTTCTTGATCAATGCTCTCATCAACCACCTTTCAGAGCACCCACCGCCCGATTCCGCATGGATTTTCGTCAAACAAAGTGCGTCGTGTAGGGACAGACATTATCTACCTTGGCACGCCTAGCTTGAAATATTTTGAGGGCTGGATACTATACAATAACATAGATAGTACAAGATTTTGGTCAAAATTCGCATGTTTCTGGTATTACTTGATGTTTTATGCACAAAGGGCGGCTCAAACTCGCAATGAATATTCTTAACACACCTCCACTCCTTTCTATGTACTTATTTGGTGTGCGGGCGCATTTCCGCGCGCTTCGAAGGCCAATCTTGACGCGAGCGACGCCTCTCGGAGGCCCGGACCGGCTTCCGCGGGGTCCCGAGACACAAAATCGTGGCCCCGAATATCAAGACACCCTCCGCGCGCCGTCCCCGCGCGCCTGACCGGGCAGATTCCTCTCCCCCCCCTTTCTCTCGCTCGTATATGCATTCACAAACACTCCCCCACATTCTACCCACCCCTTTGGCATCAAATCGCGTGCTCGTCGTTACCCCGAGCGGTGGACCTACACAACGTAGCGGCGCCCTCGCGTCACCTCGAGGCAGGTAATCCGGTGCGCCCCCTTGCCCTTCAGAAAGATCTTTGCCTCTCAGGAGTATATTCAGCTGCGATAGCGCGAGTGCGCCATCGCAATTGAGGTCACAGGGTCATGATCGGCCATTGCCCC
>JAMQCK010000349.1:0-27053 GCA_024196135.1 Pleurotus ostreatus/Saccharomyces cerevisiae fusant | reverse complement strand
AGGAACGCGACCATCCCCAGGTCGAACCTTCTGTTATGCAGTAGGCGGACGAAGTGCAAGTCACCCGACCCGTATAATTCGTAGCTCGCTTTGTCACCCGTCGTTCGCTCTATTCTTGAGAAGGACCCCATCGGTACGAGGCGATAGCTGCAGGGTAGCAAAGCAGTGTCAGACGCGGTGTACGCCACGGCAAGGAGCGAGGAGCAGCACGCACTTCTCGAAGTGATAGTCAAGTTTACGCGCGATTGTGTAGAGAAGGAGGAGCGCCTGGCCCCAGGCTGCATTAATTTCCGCCCATTCCACCTGAGCGCAAGCACGGCTGTCAGCGACTGCGCGGGGTCACTACAAAGTCCGGGCACTCACAGGGATTCCGGGCATTCGTCCAAGGCGCAGGCCGTTGATCGTTCCGAACGCGCCGTCGTGCCCTATACAGAAAGCGTCGTTGTACACGTTTGTGCGCTCGAGCTTCTCCAGCGTCGCGGAATCGGCAGCATATGCTGCGCGGAGCGTAGCGAGCTGCTCCGCCTGCTGGTCGGCTTCCAGCAGGCGGTCGTTGTGCATATGCCAAAACCTGCGGGAGACGGGTGAGCACGCAAGGGACCTCTGATTTTCGATAGCGTACGTACTCTGCTTCCTCTGCCTCCAACTGTTTCTCCTCGGCCTCTAGTAGACGTAACTCATCATCCAGTTCCTCGCGCTCACGCTCGGCTTGCATGAGTTGCTCCACCGCGGTCTCTTCGTCTACCTTCAACCGCTGTATTTTCCTTTCCGCCTCCTCCTTCGACATGCCCTGTACCTCGCGCTCCTTCTCGCGCCGCACCTCCTTCTCGAACGCGATGTACCCATCCCGCTCCCGCTTCGTCTCCTCGAGCTGTCGTTGGAGCGCATTGAGCAGTATCTGCGTGCACTCCGCGCACAGTGGGTGGTCGACGTCCGTCCTCGAGGACAGAACGCTGAACAACTTCTGCGTCGAGCGCAGATGATCTGACCAAGGGGAGGGGTTTGGGTGCTCGGGGAGTGGGAGGGGATCGACAGGCGCTTGCGCGTTTGTCTTTCTGCGCCAGGAAGGAGAGTTCGAGGCGGCACCCTGCGGGGGGATCGCGCGGATGACACTGTCTTGTAGGACGACGAAGGATTCATTGGGAAGTGGTGATCCGCGCTGGGGTAGTTTGCCCTGCGCGCGGGGGGAGAGGGAGCCTGGGTTGATATGTGCGCGTTCCCAAGCGGCCTTCATCGCGGGAGACGCGTTGAGTTGCGCGAGCTTCTCCGCATCGGAGAGGGATTTGTTGGCAGCAGGTGCACTTGGCTGGGGCAGCGTTGACACGATCATGTCATACGCGGAGGGTGCGAGGTCGACGAGCGATGCGTCGAGCTAATGGTATCGTTAGTCGTCATACACAGCACTCGTAGGATTACGGACCTGCAAGGGTTCCTTGCATTGCTGGCATAGTATGCTCATGCTCATGATTGTAGGGTGAGGCGTCGACGGCGTCAAAGTCGCGGCTTCCTCGCTGTAAGCGGCAAGGCGCGTTGCGCGCCACCATGACGCCACAAAGGTGCGAGTGTGAGAACACTTCGGTATCTACCGAGTCTTCAACTTCACATGCTTCCTTGGCCCATGTTCGTCCGCGACTTGCTGCGTTCACCATTCATTCACGTTGAGTATAGCCTTACCCCTTTCCTCCACCCTTCGGTCCCTACAATGTCTTCGACTCGCACAACTCAGCGTGCTCAAGCCTCTTTGACGGTGTCCCGGACCGTCTTCGACCTTCTGTGCCTGGTATAATGACGAGGAAGAATGCCTTCTCTCCGCCTGACATCCTCCAGCCGAGATTTTGCACGAGGCTCGGCTTCAATTGTCCGTGCAGTCGCTGCCTTCATTGCTCTCTTGGCATTCTAGAGTGGTTGTACATCTGTGTAGAGTTCTCGCCCAGAGTCTTCCTCGGTGAGGTTCGCCTCGCGCTTCGAGGCCTTACCTTGAAATTAGTTCTCTGTCCTTCACTTGTCGGTTTAATTTTGTGCTATCTTGCAGAGTTATAGGTTCTGTCAAGCTCATATACTATAATATAGGCGTACGCATGGTCCCAACCCTCAGCGCGCGCCGTCCACTCCTTACAATTCTCCGAAAGAGGCTCCCGTGATTCGACTGCAACCGCCTCCGCCTACATCTCCAGCGTGCAACTTCGGTCATGCTTGGCTACGGACCGCGTCGACCCTGGCGACGACGATAGCGGCGGACCGCGGCTCGGTCGACCCGTACAGTACTTATGAGAGACCGCGCGGGCGAGATGGCCTTCGTTCTTCTCCTTTCCCCCGAAGAGCTAGCAGGATGCGTCTTCTCGGGCTCGCCGTGGCGGTCGTCTCGTTCGCCTCGCAGCTGCTCTCCGTAGCTGCGTTTACGAACCCGATCAAAGACCCCAATGGCTCCGACCCGTTCATGGTCTATCATGAGGGCTACTACTGTGAGTACAGTTGCTTGAGCGACTGTACCCTGGCTGAACCTTTCAACAGACCTGATGTCGACTACGTGGTCTAACCTGCAGATCGCCCGCGGCGCGACGATACAGGAGCTGAAGGACTCGACACCGAAGGTGATCTGGACGGACACTAACGCGGATCGCTGCTGCAACGTTTGTGAGTCTAAAATACAACTTACTTTTGGCATGTGTCTGAACATTGTTGAAGGGGCTCCGGAGATCCACTGGTCAAGCATTCCTTCGTCGTCGTCCGCCTCTACTGACATAGCTCTACAGGATGCCGGATGAAGGTGCCTGGTTCATGTATGTCGTTCTACTATCACATCAATGCCTATGCTAACCTCTCGCCTCAGCTACTACTCCGCCGGCACCTCCGGCACCCTCGACAACCAAAAGCTTCACGTCCTCAAGGGCTCCTCCAACATCATCTGGGACTCGGAATGGTCCTACGCTGGCCGCGTCGTGATCCCGAACCGTGACGTCTGGGCTATCGACGGCACGGTTCTCGTCTATGGTGACAACCGCTATCTGGTGTACTCGAGCTGGGATGGGGATTACCAGTGTCTCTGGATTAGGTACGCTCGACGGGCCGCGTGTAAAGGATGGTTGGTCGCTGACTGGCCTGCAGCCAGATGACCAGCGCAACCGAGGTTGGTAACACGGTCAAGATCGCGACGCCGACCTACGACTGGGAGAAGGTTGGCACGTATGTCAACGAGGGACCTGGTAAGAGCGATTTTCCGATAAGAACGTGCCGGGCGCTTACGCATCGTGTACAGCTGGTCTCTACCATGGTGGCCGCACTTTCATCGTCTTCTCCGCGTCCAGCTGCAACGGCGATGGCTATAAGGTATACTTATATCGCAACTTTTCCTCCCATTCCGTCCTTTTCACCATTCCCACCCCAGCTCGGCCTCCTCGAGCTCACCGGCAGCGATCCGCTTAATGCGTCGTTCTGGACCAAGTCCTCGGAGCCCATCTTTACCTCTGCGAATGGCAACTACCAGCCTGGTCATAATGGCTTTTTCCTGAGTGCTTCAGGGGACCAGACCTGGAACGTCTACCACGCCTCGCCTTCCTCTCCGGGAGCATGCGACGGTAGTCGGTATACGGTAAGAGAACATCGTTGGTCCTTTTGCTCTTGCTGACCGTTGTTGCCCGTTGTTCCTCAGAACGTACAACAGTGAGTGCTTGCAGATTGTGATGCTTCGGTTCACAATGGCTAACTTCATTATAGGGTCAGCTTCGACTCGAACAGTTACCCGAACTTGGGGTCTCCGCTTGCTCTGTCGAGCGAGATCGCAGAGCCTATCTAAATTACTTCACGTCTTTCATTATCCCAATCGAACTGTCAATGTAAAGAAATCGCATACCGTCTTGAACGTGCCATGCGGTACAGATTTTGCAGGCTTTGTTCTCCACCATATTGTGATTCTTCCATGCCACTCTTCGCACGAAAGTGAGCGTAAAGGCATTCTATGAACTACCTCTAACAATAACAACACACGGTATAAATATGATCGTCCGTATAGCCGCCTGACCAGATATACAAGAGAGTGATCATGGTGTACAACAAGGGTACAGTCGAATGGTAGTATGCTCCAAGAGCCCGCTGTGGCACACTAATCAAGCTTACTGCAGCTCAGCGAAAGCGCCTACTGCAGCTCGCCGTCGTAGACGAAGCCAGCAGCGCGCTGCGTGTTGATCTGCGAGGCCTTTAGAATATGCTCACAAACATGAAGGAGACAGGCGGCAACGCACGTATCTGGTGTTCAGCTGCGAGGGGCTGGAGACGCCAATTTGGCGCATCTCGACCAGCATGTCGTCGTGCAGGTTCTGCAACATCCTCTCCACCCCAGCCTGTCCCATCGTCAAGGATAATTGGACACTGACGAAGTCATCAATTAGCTCCTCTTTCCACATCCTCAACCCACAATCCACTCACGGCCGCCCAAGCCCCAACATCCTCGCCCCCAACGCCAGCATCTTCAGCGCATGGTTCGCCGAATAAATCGCCCCGTCCGCAAACACCGGGATCTCGTCCACCAAGCCCGGCGCGTACTTGTTGATCTCCATCAGCACCTGCACGGGCGCGGGCGCGCCATCGAGCTGCCTCCCGCCGTGGTTCGAGAGGTAGATGCCGGCGAGGCCGAGGTCGCGCGCGAGGATGGCGTCCTCGACGGAGAGGATGCCTTTGAGGACGACGGGGAGGTCGGTGTTGTTCTTGATCCATTCGATGTTTTCCCAGGTGAGGACGTGGAGCTGAGCGTTGCCGGTGGGCTCGTCCCCGCCGGCGCGCCAGGCGCGGGCTTGCCAGCCTTCGGAGGTGGTGTCGACGGTGATGAGGAGGGCGGAGCAACCTGCGGCCTTTGCGGCGTCCAGTCGTGCCGTCACGGCCGCCGGGTCCCAGGTCTCGTCCGGGTACATCTAGGAAGCATAGGTGAGCGGGTGAATGGGTGCATGGGTGGAAGATAGGCGGGCGCATGAAGGATAGGTGAGCGCGTAATACGTGCAGGATGAAACGACGGGATGAGGGGCAAAGAAAGGCTGGCAAGGGAGGAGATTACGCGAGAGCGTGTATAGGAAATGCGAGCGAGGTTCCCAAACCTACCTGATACCAGTACGTCTGGTTCTCCGCCTTGATGGCGCCAAGGTCGGCTATCGGGACCGTCGAGAACTGCGCGATGCCCGCAATGATGCCAGCGGCAGCGGCGGCCCGGACGGTTCCGCTGCGGGATATCAGTTTATGGCTCGGGTAGGAAGGGGAGGAGAAGGAAGGAAGACATTGCGAAAGTCACTAGGGAGATGACGAAGAGCATTCATCACTGAAGAAGCAACAAAAACCACTGCACCACCGCCACTCGAAAATTAATAAAAATACCATCCACTCACTTCTCCGCCACCTCCGGATTCACCACTCCATGTGAGCCAGAAGGGGACACGAAGAAGGGCGACGCGGAGTCGAACTTCGTCGAGACGCCGGCGCCGTTGGTGAGCGTGACGCTGGTCGCGAGCGACGCGTTGCCGAGGTCGCGGCCCATGCGGGGGCGGAAGGTGATGTACTCGAAGATGTGGGAGTTCCAGCGCATGCCTGGGTGGGGTGAGTGAGTATGAGTGGGGAGGTGAGTGGGGGAGGGTGAGGGTGAGGTGAGGTGAGGTGAGTATGGGTGAGCTTCACGATGAAGAAGTTCAGAAAATACGCACTTTCTTCGTGGCCAGAGCCTCCGGCGACACGACCTGGAGGAAGATAAATTATGCTAGGACATGAGGAAGGGGAAGACGTACTCCATACGGCGGGGCTGAGGACCTTTTGGGCCGTACGCCAGACGTCGGTCATATCGAACCAACCGGCAATTTCGGCGGTAGGGTCGATGCCCTTGTTGTTCAGGCCGTAATCCCCAGCCGACCCCAACGTAGCATCATCGAACTACAGAGCATACGCGGTCAGTAGTAGATACGTAGGGATACTGAAGACTTGAACTCACGAAGGGACCCATAGAGGGAGGAATGACCTCGTACTGCGCCGCGACTCGCGACGCAATCGAGGCAACGGCGAGGATCTGAACGAACGACTTTTGAAACATTGTAAAGATTGGAAGGGAAGCTGGTCAAGGACCGGCTACTAGGCGACCTGAAGGCGGGGAAAGGGGAAGAAGGAGAACCTGATGAAGAAGCGGGATCGTCGCTTTTATGTGCATCGCCGTTGACGGTGCCAAGGCGGATGTAGGCCAACAAGCATGGCGCACGACAGCTCACGACATCAGGAACCGTTGCGGTGGCCAGCATGCTGTTCAACGTGGGGAGCGATAATCGACGCCCCCATACCGGAGTTCCCGACGCGATCATGCTGTGCCCCGCGATGCTGCCTAATGGTTCCTCTCGGACGTTATGCCTTGGGCGTCAGCATCGTCAGCAGCGGATCGGGAGTTTGGTGCACCGAGCGCCAGCCGAGCATCTCCCACACAAGAATGAGCGTGAGCGCACATGTGCTTCCCGACCAAAGTAGAAGGGAATCCCCGTCGGAAGGAACGTTCAGAGGACGATAGCAAATATCTTTCGGCTTTGCGGCCGTGAGTGGCCGCACTATAACGCCCACCTTGGAGGTGAGGTGTGGCAAAAGATACCGTTGATGATGCACCCCTTGAAGTTACGCGCGACATTGCTCGAGCTGATGGAAGCACACACAAGTTTCAGAGCCCGACGTAGCCGCTTTCCCGTGAGCATCCGCGGACATCTCGGCAGTGCAGGTCAAGAGAAGAGAGACGATCTTCAGAACGAGTTCGACATGAAGGCGAGTGCCAAGCTCCATGCACACGTGCTCCTCGGCACCGACAAAACTCCCGGTCACGATCACGCGTACGTGACCACCTGTGATTTACAGGCACGCGCGTTGTGCGTCCTCTTCCTCAACTGTGACGAACGGTACCTCGAGTGGCGGCCATATAGACCGCACCTTGTTCTCCTTTAAAGCAGACACTCTATGGGCATGCAACAGCCCAGTCAGCAAACAGATAGTCTTGTCAAGCGCCTGGCTGGCCCGTCTACTGGCAAAGCTGGGTAAGGTGTTCAGACCCCGCTGGGACCCCGCTTACGACCAAGGTGAACAGGCTGGCCAAGGACCAGACTGAGATCAATCGTATCATAGCTGAAGCCTCGAAGGGCTCCAAATTCTACGATGTAAGGCTCTGTAGAACTGGAAATGTGTGCGTGACTAATCAGTTGATTGCCACTTCAGAATGAGAAGAAGAAAGACAAGGACCTTACTCAGCGCATAGAGAGGATACTTGCTATCCGAGATGAAGCACTGAGAGGCGCCGATATATGTAGGGCTAAGCCTGCTTTCATGTCAAAGCGAGTACTGAACAGTCTGTCTCAGGCGCAATTGAGGCCATAGTGGACCACATTGTAAGTCGCGTACGTTACACGGAGAAAAAGTGTACTCATCAAACCTTTCACAGCTTGCCGAGCTAGAATCCGAGAGAGATCTGTCGCAGTACATCGTGCACGTTGACATGGATGCCTTCTTCGCCGTAAGCCATCCATTAGTCGAGCTCTGCATACGCGGCTGGGTCTGACTGCGGTTGTTCAGAACGTCGAAATGCTCTACCAGCCCGAACTCAAGGGAAAGCCGTTCGGTGTACGCTTTTCTAAACACTCACCATCTCCCGCTGACTCATATGCTGCATAGGTAGGCATGGGCGTTCTAACAACCGCCAGCTACGAAGCGCGCCAATACGGCGTGCGCAGCGGAATGCCGAGTAAGTGGAGGCCTTTCATCGCTCCAGGAAAACTTGGTATAGCCATTCACCGAAGGCTGACTTCGACCCAGCCTTCATCGCCAAAAAGCTCTGTCCCGAACTCATCCTCGTCAAGATCAACCACGAGCGCTACTCCGAGAAGTCGAAGCAGGTAATGAACATCTTCCGGCGCTACGACCCCACGATGTGCCCGGCGAGTTGCGATGAGGGGTATTTGAAGTGAGTTCGCATTCTTCACGGACGTCCGAGCAGGCAAGGAACACTATAAGCTTATACACACAAGTATCACGAAGTATTGCCGCGAACACGACATCGGGCCAGAAGAATGTGTCGCCGAGATGCGGCGGGTGGTGCATGAAGAGAGCGACCTCACGGTCAGTGCAGGGATAGCACCGAATAAGGTATGTAATTTATGAGTACTTATACTGTGGTATGAACTGGCACTCACCCTGACTTTCTGCAGATGCTCGCCAAGGTGAGAGGAGCGAATCAGACCAACGGAATGCCTGGTTGATCGACCTTCGATACAAGATTTGCTCAGACAAGGTGCCCATTTCTCGCTCACCCTTCCCATTCATGCCCTAACGTGAAAGCAATTAGAACAAGCCCAACGGCCAATTCTACCTCCCCTTCGATCGCTCCAGCATCATGTCCTTCATGCGCGACCTCTCGATTCGCAAGATTCCCGGAGTGGGGAGAGTGAACGAGCGCTTGCTGGAATCCATCGGTATTAAGGTATGTAGCTGCTAGCTATTCGCTCTCACCTATCGCTTTAATTCCACTGATCGTCCTGAACCATCCATATGCTCACCTGCTCACCCCACCGACTCAGACCTGCGGCGACATCTACATTCACCGCGCGACCGTCTACCTTATGGACAAGCACTTCGGGATGCGCTTTCTCCTGCAAACATACCTCGGCATCGCGTCGAACACGGTGCGGCCGCCGGAGAGGCAGGAGAGGAAGAGTATTGGGGCGGAGAGGTGCGTAGTCTCTCCTACTTCTGCTTGTAGTGCGATAGCCATACGGCTAGATATGCATTCGCCTTCTTCACGACTCCATCGACTAACCCACCCCTCCCAGAACCTTCAACCCCATCGGCGAGAAGGACAAGATCATGCTGAAGCTGGACGAGGTCGCGGCGGAGCTCGAGGACGATATGAGGAGCTCCGGGTGGGCGGGGCGTACGGTGACTTTGAAGTTTAAGTTGGATACGTACCAAGGTAAAGCCGCCCATTCACTTGCATCTTCGTGCTGAAAGGAAGCTCTAATCACCTTCAAATAGTCTTCACCCGCGCGAAATCCTTCGATAGGTGGATCACGAGCAAAGAAGATTTGTATGCGGCAGGCAAAGAACTGCTCGCCCCCGAATGGCCTCTCATCCTACGCCTCATTGGCCTGCGCGTGACGAAGTTGAAGGATTTGCGTGCACCGCAGCCGAGTGGGGGTATCAAGCGGGTGCGTGTTGACGCTTTGAAAATACCCTCGAGACTTGGGAGGGTAGATCGTAGACTGACCTGCATCCAGTTCTTCGGCGCCCCAAGCCACTCGCCCAAGAAGCGGAGGAAGCTTTCAGCCGAGCCTGAAGGCGGGCTTTCACGACCAGAAAGTGGCGGGGTATCAGCACCAATCATGGTCGACGACCTCGACGAAGCGATGCCGGGTTTCCACGAAGAGGAAGAGAACGAACCCGACCTGAGCCAGCACGATGATATTGCGCAGCTGAGCCAACATGACGACAATGCGGGCGTCAGCGCGGCTGATTTTGGGCTTGAGGGGGATGAAGGTGGTGATCAGGCGATTGCGTCCTCAAGCAAGCCCTTGTCGGCGATAAAACCGCCATCTTCGACCAAGCCCACCTCCGCGGCGTCGTCCAGCAAGCCATATTCGTACGCCGCCCCCACAAAACCCCCATCCAAACGACCACGCTCGCCTTCTCTCGCGGAGGAGCAGCACGACTGCCCCATATGCGGGAAGACGCTCGCAACCGACAACGATGGGCTGAACCAGCACATCGACTGGTGCTTGTCGCGTGGGGCAATTCTCGAGGCTCAACGACAATCCACTACCGGTGGAGGCGCAGCGGGCAAGAATGCGCGGACGAAGTTTAAGCCTCGACGATGACTTCTACGTTGACATTTCTACTATTCGCATGCCGTACACAGTTAGATACCTTCGCATTGTAATATACCATCGCATCATCATCAGCACATCCCACTTTTCTGCATATATAGCTTCGCTGGGCATCCTATTTCCCTCTATGCAACTTGAAGGACGCCTGAACGCCCTTCCCAACCTTGATATCCTCCATACACTTCGCGTCCACCTCCCTGCCTCTCAGCGCCTTGTCCACTACCTCTTGCTCCAGAGTTTGCGCAACGACTACGACGCCGTCCTCGTCCCCGACGATCCAATCCCCTGGAGAGATGACAGTAGCGGGGAATGCATCCGGGCTCAAATTGTCCGTACTCGAACTGACGCCGAGGTTGAGTTGAGGCGCGATGTTGAGTATCGGCGCAATGGTGAGAGGCACATTGATCTCAGAGGGCCGCGTAAATGGCGACTGCCCGAGCGTCGACTGCCCGCGCGCGAACACGGGGAAGCCAAGCGAGCGATGCTCAGCCAGATCCCGACACCGACCAGATACGACGACGCCGAGCGCCCCCCGCGCTTGCGCGCCTGCGCTCATGAGGCCACCCCAAACGGCGTTCCTTGTTTCTTTGAGAGCATTAGCAGATGGGTATGAGCTCGCAGAGGAGTAATTGAGCTTCACCTGGCGGTGCATCAATAACGATAACCGAGCCCTCAGGCGCCTGATCCACAAAATGGCCAGACAGCTTCGGCGCAGACGTATCCGAGCTCAATACCATCTTGACCGTATACGCCGGGCCGCAGATTGTAGCATCCTGCGATGGTGCTTTGAGATGGATGTCGGGAAGGAGACCACCGTGTGGGACACCTAGTTTGATGAGGGCATCGCTGATTTCGCAAGTAGATAGCTCGGATAGACGGGTGGTTCGTGGTGTAGAGGTGGACATGGCTCGTAAGATGGGTCTCAGACGAGCTGTTGCAGAGATCATGGAAGTTGGGAGCAGGTAGGGAGTGTTCTGAAGAGACGGAGCGCCGCGCCGCAATGCTAATCACGTTCATCTTCCAGCACGCTCACGTGCGGAAATACGCTCGAAGTCGGCGAATGCAAGCGTACAATGCCCAAGGCTGTTCGCTTTCTTTGCGGGAGCATATCGCGCAGCTGGACTTTAGGCTTCAGTCAAAGAGTTACTAGAGTTATGCAGTTTGCATTGCGACTGGTAAAGTTGGAGGATGGCGTGCGTGACAAAATACCGTGACTCCATTGTGGGTCCGTTCCATTATCAGGTCGATCGAGATTAGATAACAGCGATCTGTCCCCCAACGCCCATCTGCGCGCCACAGAGATGGACTTCGATTCACCCTGGGACGAGGTTGCAGACTCGACTACGACTAGAGATGCCGAATGGGCCAAGCTATCATCCGACTTCACCAATGTCAGCCTCGCGGTCCACTAGACGATGACCAACACTTACCTCTGAATGTCAGGCGGGCTACCGTGAGGGAATAACCGCCGGGAAAGAATCCGCCCTCCAAGAGGGCTTCGACTCTGGGTTCGCTGACGTCGGCGCGCCCCTAGGGAGAGAACTTGGTTTGCTGCGCGGAATGGCGTCCGCGCTGCTCTCCTTCCTCTCGTCGCAGGCCCCAAACGCGGGAAACGAAGGAGCTACCGCGGAAACCGAGGGCGCCATAGCGGAAGTCCGCGACATCTCCCGCCAGCTCGCGCACATCCGCCTCACCGACATCGCACCGCGCGACCTGGAGGCTGAGGCGCACGCGAAAGAGCATCTGCAACTTGAGGAAGATGAAGACTTGGTGACGGACAATGAGTTGGTGGAGAAACGGAATATGGAGGCGTTGGAGGACCAGTTGGCGCGGTTGACGTCTGGGGCAATGGGAGGAGGGTCGGGAGAGGCAAGGCCGACAGCGGACGACGTTAGACGGCTCAAGGGACGACTGGATAATCTGTGTGGACTCATGGGCCTGGCTGTGGTACCTCCGTAGAGGGATACAATGTTCGTCGAGCTTGAAAAATGTACATTAGACGGGGCTACAACGAAGGAGCGCGCACGCACTTCCTGTATATCCCAAGACATGCATAGGAACGTAGTGTGAAGTGCTCTGACTGTCTCTGGCCTTACGCCGCCATGAACAGCCCTGCCAAGGAGCGTCGCGCGTCATCTGCCGCGGCCGAGATGCTCAGCTTCGAGAACATCTCGAGTTGAAGGCTTCGGTTCGAAGCAGGCGTTGCTGAACGATGCGACCTCCTGTGTTCTTGCTAGAATAACGGCGCAAGAGCGTCTATAAAAGTTCTTGGAAAGACTATGAGACAAAGTAGTGCACAGGCATTGTCGTAGCATTGTCGACGAGTGGTCGAGGTCAAGAAGAGACGCTGTTCGATCGGCATGCCCCAACTGAGCAACGGTCCGATGTTGGAAATGCGCATTGTTCTTGACCATCATCACCTCTTCGTCCCGACCTATTCTCGCGGCCTTCCGAATGTTGTTTGCACCTCTGCGGGATACTTGCCTATATTCTATGGAAAAGTCGGCCACTCGGAATCGTTCTATCACCACCCTTTAGACGGCAAACGGGTCGCAGGCGCTGTTCCTGCAGCAATAGTATGTTCAGCGCTTTCCGGACCTGAAGTCGATTAGCACCTTTACAGAAGAAGGCAATGCACACCTTTTCGTGGTCACCACGGCTAGCGACTCGCGCAGAACGTCAGCTGTACGTCGAGCACGCAGCGAATGAGCGTGCGCCCGCGACCTTCAAGATAACACGAAGGCCTTGACGCCCCTGGAGCGCTCGCTAGCGACAAAGGCGCCGCTGACTCGAAGATACCGAGGTAGAGCGCTTCTACCTGCTGTGGTAGAAAGAAGCCAGCATCTGAGGCGAACTCGGTCTAGCTCGAGTGATCAGCCTGAGGACACGGTCGCTGCATCATGCCTTCGCCGGTATCTCACTAGAGCAATGAAGAGGTGAGGTGCGTTGTGCTTTTTTGCCCGCATATATAGCACTCACGCCCGTCGCAGAGGTTCCCATACCAGAAGCACCCGTTCGACAGATCTTCGGTTCCTCGCACTGAGTCCATGCAGTTGGCGAAGATGCAGCAGGATTCCCTCACGCGAAGCCTTGACGGCCGACCAGCGGCGCTGAATACACTTGTCCTTGTCCCTGCTTCCTTCAGTGTATCAGTTTGCTTGCGCCCTTGCTGGCTCGGCGGATACTGAATCTTGCTCTTGGATTTCTTCTTGTATTCACGCCGTCGGTCCAGTTCCCCACTCGATGCCAATATTTCGTGGATTTCGTAGCGTTCTCTGCACTCTATACTCAACCCTTGATGATGGTGAGTGCTCAGAAAGCTCTGCGTGTCTCCGCCACCGACTCACCATTGCCATTGAGCGTGACAGTGACAGGCGCGTCGAGTCACGCATACCCTCGGTGCCGCCCCCGGTCCCGCATTGCGGAATCAAAAACTGTACAAGGGGCCCGGGAGCAAACGGAGAGTGACCTGCGTCGGTGTGCTCGACCGCGACGACGTGGGTTTTGGCAAGCGCAGGGCGCTCGTGAAGTTGTTGAAGCGAGCAAGCGCTCGACAAGCCCACGAGTAGCTGAACATTTGTGCAAATACCGACAATGCATTCCCATCGACGGTCGCAAGCGGTGCGTCAGACCTTCTCGAAAGCCTCCAAGGCTACCAAGGCAGATCCGCTAGACAGCAAGGCGCGCGAGGAGCTCATAGAGCGGGCCGATCACCAGACTTCGAAGCCGTTCGACTCCCGTTCAGAACGTTCCCGGTTTCGCAGTGCCTTGGGACTCACAGCCGTCGACAAGGATAGGCCTCTGCGAGGCGTTCAGTCAGGTGCCGCCCGGCGAAGAGGAAGATAGCAGTTAAGGTGCAAAGGGAAAGACTCAAGCAGTTTGGCCGGAAGTACAAGGAGGGCCGAACTTTGTATAAAGCGGCACGGCGTGAGAGCAAGATCGGGTCAGCCCAACTATCCTTTTCCCCCTCTCCCACCATCCCCTTACATTCGTTTCTCGGTACCGTCACGTCCCGATGCTCGTTCGACCCGGCCCCTCTGCTCGACCCAGTCCCTCCGTCTGTCCCTATTCCCGCGAACCCTACTACCCCTCCATCGCCCTGGTTCTCGCTCAGAATGGCAGCGAACGTCCCGACGAGAAGTACCGCCCCAGGCGCGCCGCACGTCGCCATCGCTGCGTGCGCAAGCCGCCTCCCGAAGGTGAAGGCCGGGGACGGCTACCTGTATCTGTCGCCCGCGAGGAGTATGTGGTGCGTGTTCGACTTCATTTGGGAGGGCGCTTGTTTATGAGCATCCTCAGAAGACGCCGCCCAAGAACTCTACGAGGCTCGAGGACGACTTTCTCATGCAATCCATGGTGAGCTACACATCAACACGAATGACTACCAGCTTACTGAGCCCTCGTCGCAGGTGTTCCTTGATGAAGACCCGTGGGCGCCCCAGGCGACTAAACTCCAAGAGGCGCTCGGCCAAAAGCGCAATGCCTCTGGCCGCCTACAGAAAATCAAGCGCTTCTCCACGCTGGTCATCGTCAGTTCCATTATATCCTCCCTTTCCCATGCTCTGCTGAACTCGCGCACAGGACCTCGCTCTGCGCAAAGCCAAAGCCTACTCGCAAAAGCTACGCAAAGTTCCCCAATCATAGACGCTTCTTGTATCCCTCGACGACCGTTGATCTCAGTTCTTGAGTGCCCCCTCTATATGTTTCTTGGATGCCTACGCTATCTCGCCTCGTACGTCCGTTTGCGATCTTGAATAAGCTTGGAACTGACGCACGACGCAGACAGTGCTTGTATTTGTACCCTATCGTCGACAAATTTTCTTGGTAATACTGTCTAGCTAGAGATGAATGACAGTTGTGCGATTGCAGACGTACGCGGGCGGTAAGGGTCGTCCACGCATTCCGCTGGACGAACTCGATTTGAGCAATAGCACGAACGGAAGTCCTCGCGACTCATAGGAACCCTTTGGAGGCCCCCTTTTAGGAAGAAACGAAGATATAATGGTACGGTTGGACATGCACGGTATGTGGTTGACTTGAGATGGGCTTGTCGAGGGACGGCTCCGGACGTCAAGCTCCTCGTTTTGATGCTCGTGGGCGCGCTGCAGGTGGGAATATCGACTCTAGGTGGAGCTTGATTGTCAGTGTCGAGCAGGGACGCTGCAGACGCCTGATCAACATCCAACGTTCAACTTCAACCTCGCTCCTTCGACTTGGGTGGCCTCGTCCGGCAATTGCCGGACGATCCCAATGCGTAAATCGAGGTGAGTCACCGGTCCTTGTCCTTCTTTCCCTCTGCTTCATCAAGTTCTATCTAGACCCTTGCTTACCATATGCTTTCTCAAGGTATCTAGCTATTCTGCAGTCATGTCTCGGCTTCATGCCTCCAGAGTCTCTTCCCTCATTCAATGCCGCCTGAGCCATGTGTAAGAGTTCCCGACAATCACTGATGACCGTCTCGGCGATGGGCAACTGCGGGGCGCTTCTGGTGGTCTGCGGACGCCCAGGGTCCTCCAAGGGTCTTTCACGACTGCATCCACATGTCGAGGCCCGGCCGCCGGGGCGCGTATATAACACTCGCGCTCGCGCCCTGCGCCTCTTTCCCCACATCTTGTCTCTATAGCTGCTTGGGTCTCTTCAAGCCCCCTCCGCGCCCGCCATGCCGGACCGCTACCACAATCCTTCGCTCTTCTTCCTTTGCTCGCTATGCATGATCGGCCCCATCCCCTTTATGATCGCCACCCGTCCCCCGCTCGCGGTGCGCGTCGCGGTCTTCGCGGCGCAGGTGGCGGTCTCCGTTTACGCGGTCTCGACGATGACGCTCGGGAACGCGGCGCTGGACTACCAGTTTGCGAGCCTCGGCTTTGGGTGGCCGGCGTTTACCGCGCTGCACTTTTACTTCTTGTCGGACCCGCTACATGATGGGACGCGCCACCGGAATGATATGCAGGCGGCGAAGGACATGCCGTTTGGCAAGCGTCTTTGGTGGGCGACGTGCCTGCTGTGGGCGAGTCGAGGGGTGGGGTGGACGACAGCGGTAAGTCATATTGCCCAAAACATACTGTCAGGATGTTGAACTAACCCTCCCCCTCCTCCTTACCCCACAGATCCCCCACCTCCCCCAGATGCCCCACTTCCGCTCCCGCAAGGACTTCATCCTCTCCCGCCTCCGCGACACCGCCTTCTTCTACCTCCTCACCGACTGCTGCGGCACGTACTTCGAACAGAACCCGCTCACCTCCTGGCGTGCGGCCGAGTGGCTCCCCATCTCCTCCCAGGGCGTCCTCTTCCAGTGCATCACCATCACGGTGACCGTCATCCACTTCTGGGCGAACTCGCAGATGATGTATAGCGAGCTGTCGATTATTGCGGCGCTTTTGGGGCAGGAGCCGCGCGACTGGCCCCCGATGTGGGGTGATTTGGGCGAGGCGTATACGTTAAGGAAGATCTGGGGGTAGGTAGCAGAGCTTTGTCGACCAAGTACACTCGCTAAGGGATTTGCAGTCGCGTTTGGCACCAGCTTATGCGTCGTGTATGTATGTTCATCTCGTTCTCTGGCCCTAGCTCATCCTCGCCAGTACGTCGCCTCAACCGGCAAGGCCGTCGTCTCCCTCCTCGGCATCAAGCGCGGCACCAACGCCTCCTCCTACACCCAGCTCTACATCGGCTTCCTCGCCTCCGGCCTCACCCACGTCTGGGGCGACCGCCAAATCGACGTCACCGTCGGCCGTTCCATCCCCTTCTTCCTCCTCCAAGCCGTCGCCATCACCTTCGAGGACGGCGTCATCGCTATCGGGCGTACTTTAGGCATCAAAGAAAGCGCCGCAACGCGCTTGATAGGCAGAGTGTGGTCAGCGGCATGGTTGCTGGCGACGCTGAAGCTGCTGGTGGACCCGGCGCTGTCGACGGGCGAGCCGGTGGATTCGGGGCTGCCGTTTTCGGTGATTGGGATTGTGTGGCGGGCGGCGGGGATGGAGGGGAAGGTGAACTTCCCGTGGCCGGAGCCGACGGTCATATAAAAGCGTGCGCGCGTGTATATATGTGGTCATACAAATATGCCTATTCGGAAATGGACGATATAAGTACAAAGCGGGTCAAAGAGACGGATATGGAACAAGGCAGACCATATGGAGCGATAACTAGCAAGAGGATACGTGTATGTGTATATGAGCTCACCCTCAGCCTTTGGCTGACTCCGACGGCTACGTACCCGTGCTCTTTTGCTGCTTCCTCGACCCTCTACTGCCCGACGTCGCAATAGGCGAGTAAGAAATACGCCCTCGGGACACCTGATTCACAGGCATCCAGCGCACCTCGTGATCAGCAGGCTGTTGAACATTCGACGGGCCCGCCTCACTGCTTCCCGCACCCTCAATGGGCCACGCCCCACCGAACTCCCCCGTCATCTCGTACGACGATGTACTTACCCTGTTGCTCACAAGCGGCCCATTCGGAGGGGCCATGGGGATCCCACTGGCCGGCGCCACGACTGGCTCGACGAATACTGTCATCCCCCTTGCCGCCCTTCCGGTCTCGATATCGGCCTGCTGCTGCGCGAACGCGGCGCCGTGGAGGTAGCGGTGCCGCGTCGCGTTCGACCGTGCATTGAAGCGCGCCTCGCAACCCTGGAAGCCGCAGATGTACGCTGCAAGTTCTGAATAAGCACGACGCGTCGGTGATGATGGGAAATTGACGAGGCAACGTACGTGTAGCACCCGAATGGATGTTCATATGCGTAGCGAGCGTCGAGGGCCTTATATGAGGATAATTAGCCTGAGTTTTGATGTGGACGCGACTGACTAATGGATATGCGGATATACGCACCTCATGAAGTGTTTGTTGCAGACTGTGCATATGTGGGGAGGGCCGTTGCGGGCCCTGTTCGACGAGCGGGGGACATACTGCACGAAGGGTCCATTGGAGGCAGATGGGCCAGTGTGCGAGGGGCCAACGGCTGGAACAGAAGTATGCGTGGACGGAGGCGCAGGGCTTCCATGCACCGTTGAGATCGCCTGCTCGTCATGTCCAGCGTCATGTTCAGGCCCGAGGATTTAGAACGCACCTCTCCTGCTCCCGGGCCCACCGCCGTGTCAGCTGTAGTCACTCCACCTGGATTGAGCCCAATGGGTTGACTCCCTTCACCGGACGTCCCGTTCCCCGGCTGAGCTGGCGCAGCATTTGCCCGCCGCCGAGTGGACCTGCCACCTTGCGACTGCCCAAAGCCCGAGCTCGACCTCTTGCGGGAGGTCATAGTGGTGGCGGGAAGAGAGACGGGGGCCGAATCCAGCCTTTATAGACTTCGATTCTCCAGATCAGTTGACTCGCACAGCACCAAATGCGGCAATTAGCCACTCCGCTCAACGTTTCTGTATTGAAGGCAGGGGGCGGCTATTCACTGGTGGGAAGCGAGCCGAGCTATAGGTTGTCTGTACGTGGAAGCAGTGGGGAGAGGCAAAGTGTCAAGGGCGCTCCTTATCCGCGCCTCGAGCGGTGGATCGGGACAGTGAATTGCGCAGACACTGAATAGGGTAGATAGTTGGCGGTTTATGGATGAGACGACGATCCTTCGAAACGTGGTGCTGGATTGATTCACAGGTCACTGGATTGGGCGGTGAAGGTGGAAGGCCCTCAACGAGGCTCGCTCTACCCCCCTCGCTTCCACTTACACCCAAAGATGCGACAGCTATCTCCCTGACACTGATATAGCGCTCCTTAAACCAGAAGGAAAGAGCGAGGAAATGGCCATAAACTTCAGTCCGGAAAATGCCGGACCAGGCCCGGACCGTGACGCGCCTGCTTCCCCCCACGCGCGAGGCTCGCGAGATCGACTTGAACCTACCTCCATGCCATGTCGGTATAGCGGGCTTGCCAGGCTCCCCGCCTGCCGCGCAGGCTCTGCCTCCTACGCTCATCGTGGCGCCAAACTTGCGCGAATACCCACGCATGCCCGAACCCGGTCTCGGGCGTACAGCGATCAAGCTGCGTCCAAAGATGCGCTCCCCTCGCAGAAGGCTGAACGCAAGGCGGCACCCATAAGCAAGGAGCTAGCCTCTGCTATACATGCGAATGCACCGTACCGGACACTGATCACCAAGGCTGAAGCTCTCGTCTTGGATGTTCTGCCAACACAAACGACTGAAGGGTCTGTTGAAGACCAGCGGTTCTGGCGACATCTACTCGAGCACTCGCGCTCGGGTCTTGAGGGTGTCGAGAAGGAGCTGCGGGAGGGAGCACCACCTGCTCAGCTGAACATCCTGGGTGCGTCATAACGCTCTTGAATGCGATCGGTGGCTGAACTCATTAAAGTATGCGGGTTGGGGGACGATTCCGGCGCGCAAGAGCTGGTGACGGCGTTGACAGAAGAGCCCTTCTCATCGAAGTCGACGGCGACGCGATGGGAAGAGGTCGACGCTGGTGCGCGACAGCTCGAGAAGCAGTATGTGCCCCCACTTTACGCATCGACGCTTTATGCTCATGAACCTCAGGCTTGACGAGGTCCCTAAACTACCTGTCACCGCCCCCTGGCTATCCGCCTTGAACGCGCAGATCCTCGAGCTGCGTGACCCCCTGCAAGCGAAGACCCTACTCTCTACCTTCAAAGCCGATATCCCCATCATCGTGCGCAACCCCGCGACCACACCTTCCCCCAACCTCCCCCTCCCCACTTACAACCCCCTCCGCCTCTTCGTCGTCAACGCCCCGCCCCGCGGTCCCCTCCCCGACCATACGACGACCCTTGCGGTGGACACCCGCCGCGCCGCGACCGCGCTGACCACGCTCAACGCGAACCCTACCAACCCCGCCGCTGTCCAGCTCTACCAGCATGACTTCGCCGTGTCGAACATTCCCGCCGTCTTCGAAGCCATCCGCGCGCGGGTCTCGGGTCTCGGCGCCGCGCGCCGCGATGCGCGGCGGACGTATGCCCAGGGCGTGCTCCTCGGCGCGCTCGACGCCTGTCGGGATGCGCTGACGGCTGCCCGCGCGGAGTGCGACGCAGTCGAGGACAGGGTGAGCGCGCTCGAGCGGCGCGCGGAGGAGTACAAAGTAACAGTACCGCGCGCGGTACTGCAGGACGGGAAACACGTCCGCCGCGCCCTGGAGCACACGGAGCGCCGCCTGGGCGAGGTCCTCGACCGGCTGACGTGGTGGCGGATGGTGGCGCGCGTAGACGAGGTGTCGGTCGTGGTGGCGGACGCCATCGAGCGGCTGTGGTGTCAGGAGCTTGAGCAGCATGTGAGCTTCTGGTCTCAAATCTCTTGAACAGCGCACTAAAAACCCCCCTCCGCCCAGCTTATATACCACACCGGCCAGCTCGCCGCCGCCCGCGCCGACCTGACCAGCCAGGCAGTCTCCGCCATCGAAACCGCCGGCCCCGCCTTCGCCTCCGCCCTCCTCCGCAACGACCTCGACGCCCTCGCCGGCGCGCCCTCCACCGCGCTCTCTCCCTCTGTCCTCACCGCCCCCGTGCACGCACGCCGCGCGCAGATGACCCACTACGCCACCCCGCGGCTGCACCGATCCGCGCAGCGCTCTTTCCTCGTCGCTGTGGGTGGCGCGGGTTTGGGCACCGGCACCGCGATCGCGTCGTCGTTCGCGAGTATGGGCGTCGCTGAGGGCGTGTTGAGTAATTTGCTGTCGGCTGGTGTGGCACCGGGCACGGCGGCGGGCGCGGGGGTGCTGCTGGCGCTGGCGAGTGTGAGGGTCGCGATTGGTCGGTGGGAGAAGGCGAAGCGGCGCTGGTGGGGTGACTGGAAGAGGGTATCGGAGGGGCTGGAAAGGGATTTGTCGGTGAGTCCAGTCGACTTTCAGGTGAGAATGCAGGTGGCTAATGTATTTCTCAGACAACGCTGGACAACGTGCTCCGTGAACGCGTATGCGCCGTACCCGACGCGGCGTGCAAGGGGTTGCTTCGACGCGTAGAACAGCGGCACGAGATCATCGACGCACAAGAGGAGACCTTGCGCTCCCTGGAGGCCGAGGCAAGGACACTAGAAACCGGAAAGGCTGAGAAACGGTAGCCCACTGGTGTTCCCGTAGTACTCCTTGCAACCCCGTTGCATCCCCTTAGGGTCTGCAACGGTAGATCTGGTAAACTACCGGTAGGATTTCTGCGGTAAATTTGAACTCCGCCCACCGTGGTAGAATATTCCGGTTCAACCGCGGTTTACCGCGGTTGCCACGTGCTCCTCTCCTGCGCGGCACCCACAAGGGTACACAAATCATCGCGAGGGAGCTTGCATCGCTCTGAGCATTGACGAGACTCCCTGGCTGCCAGCAACAATGGAAAGACATGTTATGATAGGTAAAATAAGTGAAATACGCATCAATCAGAGGATATCTCCGTCTCCAGAATTTCAATAGCCTTCTGTAAGTTGAAAGACGGCAGCTTCGCCAGTGAGCCGACCACCATTGAAGCGTTGAAGGTGTCGTGACACATCTGAGTCTGCATGAAATTGACTTCACGCCGTCCTTCGGAGAAAGCGCGCTCGACGTCGACCGTGGTGGCTATGATTGTGGTCAGTCACGACGTAGATTCGATGGCCATGGCACACTCACCAGGAGCTGAGCAATAGTCCGAGGCAAAACGCGCGAGACGGGGAGTCCGGTCCCATTCCTTGTGCCAGTAAGCAATAACTCCGCCTCTCTCCTTAATCACCGCGCTTGGGACAACGTCTGAGTCGAGATAATTGATGATGTCGTCCTTAAAAGCGGACTGCGAGGCTGCCGGAGTTCTTTGTCCTCGCGAGCGCCGCATTGACGCCCAGCCATCCCGACCTCGGGTCCCCTGTATTTTCTTTAGAAAAAAACAGCCATTGGGGAAAGCCAACCCACATACCTCCGGAATTGTTGAAGCACCTTGAGAGGGACTTGGCGGTGTTGTATTTGTGGGCTTCTCGTAAGAATCTGTCCAGCGTTTAAGTACGCGCTTGCGCACGGATTCGATGGCGTCTTCCTCCCAGTCACGGTCCCTAAACCACTGTAACTTCTTGTCGGGGGAGAGAGCTGCAAATCCAGAGATGAGCGACGTCACCGACACTGATGCACGACATGGTACTGACCTATCGCGATGTGGTACACCTCGCATTCGTCCATCGTGGAGAGATACTTGTCAATCATAAGCAGACCAGCATGTGCGGCGATTCGGACAACAGGGGAGGCCAACTTCTTGTCAAGATTGACCGGGCTGTCTCGGATATTTGTGAGGTCTTCCTTAATGTTGTCGAGGACCTCAAGGACATCCGAAATGAGCGGTGTCTCTTTCTGCGAGAACGCCTCCGTTGCGGGAATGAAAATCTGTGCTTTCGTTAGAACACGGCGAGCAGGAACAGATGAGGACATACTCGGAGTAGATCACGGAGCTCCTTTGAAAGCTCCCATTGGCGTTGCGTGAGGCGGTACGCGTGGAGCTTGAGGTCGCTTTGCGACGTCAGCGCTTCGACGGCTGCCTTCAATACAAGGTAGTCGTCCAAACACTTGTAATCGCTGTTCCACCGTGTCGCTACACGACGGGATATCCTGTTGCGGTCGTCGTTCTCGGGCGGCGCACTCTTCACGAATTTCTCGAAGGCAACTCCGAGAGTAGACGGAGTGTCGTTAATCCGTCGCGCGAGGCCTGCAACCTAGGGATTGGTGTCAGGAGTGGCGAGAGCGGACTCGATTTTGGGTGCGTACCTTTGTCATGATGTTGATGCATTCCTTCGCCTGCGGATCACTGAACGTGACACCCTGGAGGCGCATCTCGTAGATAGCGCGGTCCTTCACGGACTTGCAGGCGGCATTATCATGCTCGATCTCACCTGTCGAAGACTGCGCGGCATCATCTTCCGCTTGAGCCGCTGTGGTTTGCGCGAGCTCCTCGTCTTCGGGAGGCAGGTGACCCTCTTCCTCTTCCTCCTCGATGTCGAAGGCGTCCTGAGCAGCTGTGAACTCGCTAGTGCCTTGACCATCGCACGAGCGCTTCTTTCGCTTGTACTGCTTGTAAAAGAATAGAAGTATGGCCTGTTCATGACGTTTGTCAGCGCTTCAGACCGCCAGGAAAAGGGGTACACGATACATACCTTGGCAATGAGATTAAGGATGTGTAAAAGGCATCGAAGGCGCCACGGCTTGCCCTCAAAGGAGGGCAGGAGCTTCTGGAGCTCCATTGCAGTTGTATCGCAATTGCTGGCGTTGTCCATATTAAGGAGCATGAGCTAGACGATTTTGAGCATGAAGAGTAGGATATATACGAATGGCGCACCAGATGGGCTATGCCGCACCGTCCGAGGCAGTCGAAGATGCACTCCGCTAGGTATTTACCCGTGTGGTTACTCTTGAGCCTGGAAACCGACAGATTGAGGCGATAGTGGAGACAGCGAGGCACAACTTACTTGATAAACTCCAGGATACATCGGCGTAGCTCGCCATCTGCGTACCACTGTACAACTAGGCCAAGCTCCCCAGTCGTTATCGGACTTGTCCAGCCATCGATCATGAGGTGGAAGGGCAGGTCGCGTTTCTGATGGGCGTAGTCCTATTAGCACTTGTTTTGCGCGTTGTAAGCGTACTTACCACCAGGTAGGCACATAGATCGGCTGCCATACCCTTATACAGGCGCTTTACATCCACAGAAACGGTTGCGGGGGACGGAAGGATGGTACCGGGGCGGAGCATCTGTACTTCTTCCGTGTAGAAGCGGTCCCGAACCATGTTGAAAGGCCGATGGCTCGTCGCAGAGCGGAGCGCAATAAGAGCACGATGCGCGATGGGGGAGTACGCGATAGGGGGTTCGCCCGACCCAAGACTCACGCCGAGAGCCTTATCGCATGCCCTCGCTGTGGAGATGAGGGCCTGTGTCCCATCCGAGGTATGCATACGGCGGCGCTTTACGACGCGATGTGCGGGGTTCTTGTGTTTGCAGTGAAACTCGAAGATGATTTGGCGGTACGTTGGACTTCGTATGTCATTATCGCGCGCGACTTTGGTGGTATAATGACTATATACGACCGAGCGGAAAGTGCGATGCGACGCATCTGCAGAGCGATAGTCAGTGGCCTGCACTTACACGGACAGGTATGCTACACACCTATTATGTCCGCATCAGGCATGTCCCATACCTCCTGATCAGACTTGCTCGCGATAACGTTCCTCGTCGCCCGTCGTCTTTTGGTTGGGCCCTCAAAGACAACGGGGGAGTCGCGCGCCCGGCGCTGACCTACAGCGGCTTGATTGGAAGGCAGAGCACAGTTCTCCGCGCCATATACGGCTGATCCTGGGGGTGGATATCCAGGGTACGCCGAGTATTGCGAAGATTGAGGGAACGATCTACTGGCAATGGGGGACGAGTACGTGAAAGCAGATGAGAACGAGGAAGATGAGGAGAGGGAAGAGGTTTGTTGAAGAGGGCGTGAGCCCAGGGGTTGACGCTGCATCCTGAGAGGGACGTTCGCTGGGGGAAGTTGGAGGGGATTCGCGCTGATCGAGTCGGATCCGGCGTTCGAGAGTGGAAGGGAAGGAAGTCAACTGGCATCCTCGCCCGTATATATATGTTCAGGGCTATGACATACAATGCGATGGTGGCTGAGTATTTGCAGTGCTTGGTAAAGTCGTGAATAATCGAGGGAGCGCCATGGACGCGATGATCGACGCGGTGGCGCGCAGTGGCTGTGCGAACCAGACGGTACACGTGGCATCCGCGGTAAACCGCGGTTCAACCGTGATCCGTGAGAACAATTACCGTCCATTAGAAACCGCGAAAATGCGGTACGGCTGCGGTTTATACCGGTTTAACCGCTACCGTTGCAGACCCTACATCCCCTTCACTATTCCAGAGCGTGGTATTACAGACACTGTTACAAACGCTAATACTTATTATGGCCGCCCAAGGCATGAGTGACATCTTCGTACACGCGCCTCAGCGCACTTCTATACACTCGTCTTTGACGGCGGTGGTCCAGCGCGGCTGCTCGAAACGCGCGGCGTTCGGTCGTCTTCCTCGTCGCTATCGCCAATGCCAAACAGCTCTTCCCGCTCGTCCCACACGTCTTGCAGTGCGACGGACCCCTTGCCGGGTTTTGTTGATTGCGTGTGGGTGGGGAGGAGCTGGTCGCCGACGAGTTCGTCGTCGTCGTCTTCGAGGTCTGATTGTGAGGTGTCTAGTGGTCGGTAGAGGCGGGCGATCTGAAGGGATGATGAGTGTGAGGAGCGGGTTGGGTTCCACATTCGGACGCACCTCTCGCCTATGCCTGTAGTATTTCTCGAGGTGGTATGAGAGGTAGAGGCCTACTGAGGCTCCGCATAGGTTCGCCTAGGACGATGAGTGACAAAATCCGCCGACGCGCTTATGTACTTACCACGATGTCTCCGAACTGGAATTCCTTGTACTGCCGTGATCGAGTGAGTGTGGTGAATAAACAAGGATATAGAGAGCACACACCGGTAGCATGGACTGCACGAACTCGCTCAGAATGCCCCCGCAGAAGAAACAGAAGAAGCCGGTCAGGATCTGGCCAGCATGCCGCCAGATCCATATCCGTCTTGCCTCCCTGTACTTTGTTAGCCCATCTTCCAGCATGAATTGAGATCGCCACGCACTCTTCCACATCAAATATAAAGTAGAACACGCCCGTCGCGACCATGAAGCACAGGAAATGCAGCAGCTTGTCGTTGAGCGGGAGCGCGTGCGAGAAGTTCGTGAACCCAAGGAAGGCGAGCACAAACATGACCAGGCATGTCAGCACGAGGAACCACTACAAGAGATTGCTTGAGCTTTGTGTAGTGAGAGGGGAACGGGGGAGGGTGCGCACGGGCCGGAAGCGGATGTGCTGGGAGAGGGCGCCCAGCTTCTGCGATGGGAGGGCACCGAGGCGGTGCGATTTCATGAGCGACTTGCCCGCGCGGTGCAGCAGCCGGCGGGCGCCGCGTGAGGAGAGCGCGTCCGAGGGGGACATGATGGAGGTCGAGACCAAGGTGGGGATTCGGACGGATGATGACGCCGGAGGCGGCGGCGGAACGTCGGGCCGTCAACCGGAAGGTGCTCGATAGCGATGGCGGCAAGGCCCAGGTTATCTCAAGGTCAACGTCAAGGTGAGATGCTTGTGCAAGAGATCAACATTCAGGAGATACAAAATACAGCGAGGGTGCTTGTCTACACAGCTACAACGTTCGTGCAATGCGCATACCAAGCCAGTAAAACAGTCAGTGAAGGAAGTAAACCGCTACAAGAAAAGAGATCATAACAGATGAAGATACCGCGCCAGCACACGCTGGTGACGGATCGTTACAAGAAACAGTTCGTTGTCGATTCGTTGATCGTTGGCGAGCGCGCTGCCTACGCGTTTCCCAAGAAAGTGTGCGTCGTGCACTTAGGAAGCCGCTATGATGTCCTCCTGCGTCCAGCCGTAGTGGCGCTGCAGCTTCTTCGCAAATTCCCTGAGCATGACGGGTTGGATGGTCGGGTCAGGGTGTGCTACAGAGATGATTAGCAACGGTTAGATCGGAGTGTAACCAGACATACGCTTGTGGAACGTGATGGGCTTGTCGCGCTGGTCCTTGGGGATGAAGCGGACACTCGAGCCGGCCGTGCTGGGGTCGTACTCGAAGCCCATCTCGACCATAATCTTGATTAAAGTCAGCGACAATCTTGACTCATATGACCACACCTCCCACCTTAACAAAGTTGTCCCACTTCATCGGCGCCAGCCCGCGCTTATCGTCCTCCGACGTGCGCAAGAGCTGGTGCATGTACCCCTTCGCGCGCTTCGACAGGCGTTTGAAGATGCTCAGCTTCGCCTCCTTCTGATCGACATCGTCGCTCCCTTTGCCCGTCAGCTTGCTGAGCAGCCCGCCCTTCTTGCCCTTTTCCTTCTCCTCTTTCTTGCTGCTGCCCGTCTCGGAGAAGATGCTCGCGTGGTCCGCGCGGTTCTTCGTCTTGTTCTTCTCCGCGTCGAGCAGCTTGTTCTCGTGCAAGTACGCACGTGCGCTCTGCGCGCGCGTCTCGCCCGTCTCGAACCAGATGGGCGCGGGAGGCGGGGCAGCCGGCTTCGGCGCGGGCTTCTCCTTCTTCTCCTTCGCCTGGGGAGAGGTCGGCGGCTCAGCAGCCGGCGTCGGGGGCGCCGCGGCCTCGGTGCTGGTGCCAGTACCGCCGGCAGCCTTCTTCTTCTTGGGCTTCTTCTTGGACTTCTTCTTCGCAGCTGCCGCCTTCTC